>PVJO010004976.1:0-103499 GCA_004026905.1 Hystrix cristata | reverse complement strand
AGAGGAACTGCACCTTGTCACCCCATCCTCTCGCCCTGTTCATGCTTTGCCTAGGACCCTTTGACCTCTTATGAAATTGCCTGTTTGCCCTGGTCCCTTCCTCTGGGGGCCAGGTAAGTCGGTTTGGATTAATAAGCCCTTTTCTGATTTGAGGAAGAAACCTTAGATCAGCGGTGGCCAACCTAAGTCACGTGTGCTGTGGCGGGCTATTTGTTATTGCTGAAAGCTCTAAAAGGTTCGCCATCACTGCCTTAGATCTTTTCTTCCGCCCTGTAGAGATTTTCACAACCAGAGATTGAACCACATTGCCGAAGGACCTTCTAAACCTGGGAGGTGGTGATGGCCTCCCAGGGTTGAATGGTCCACAGCTGTCCTGTCCCCTGTGGACCTTGCTGGAATATGCTAGAATGCTTAGAGGGGTGCTTGGTGGAAGATGATGGGGTGTCTCATAATTGTCTCAAAGAATTCTGTACTGGAACTTCGGGCGTCTTTTTGGTCATGCGCCTCTCTGCTCCCTCGGGGCTGTGCGAGCCGCAGTTTGCCTTTGGGTGTCACTGAAGAAGGAAGGCACACACGTTGCTCCTTCAGGGTGGGTGCTAGTGGCCCTGGCTGGGTGAGGGGAGCGCCGTGTAGAAAGACTCTGAACTGGGAGTGCAGGCGTGCCGAGCCAGGGAGACGACAGCCCGGAGTCCCAGCCCACTGCACCCCTGGAGAAGGGCTGCTGTTTGCCATCTGCCGGGCCCCCTTCCCCCAGAGGCGGCGGTGTTCTCTTCCTCCCTGCCTTCTAAGCCTGCTGCTTGTCTCTTGCCCTGGGAACTGGGGACCGCTGTGGTGGCCACTTGGGAGTGGAGGTGGAGCCATTTTCCTGATGGCGGCAGGGCGAATGGGGGAAGGGCAGACCCCCAGACCGCCTCCAGACAAGAATGCTGCCTAATCCCGTTGGTTTGTTTTCAAAACCTGTAATTTTTATTTGTATAAAGGCCAGATATTTTGAAGTTCCCTGAACCCTTTTGCGTTCGATGAGACTTCTATTTCCCAAAACCTGCAGCGCTGACAGTTGTGCAGAATCCAGCCCTGAGCGGTTCCAGGTTCATCTGTTTGGTCTCCGTAGCAAGCAGTGACCTCCCTTCCCCTCCATCCTTCTCTGTCTGGCCTTCTCCCTCCCCTAACGTCCCTTTCTGTCTGATTTCCTTCCTTAGGAAAATGGACCCTTCATTTTGATTTCTGGAGGAAAGCTAAAGGAACAAGCCAGCCCTGGGCTCCATTCCTGACTCTGGGTGGACCTTGAGGGGTAGTTAGCGTCCCTGGCTCCTGGCCGGCCTGGCAGGTGCCTCTTAGGCGTGAGCAGGGAGCCGGCGCCTTTCTGCAAGTCCCTGCAGGTGTGTCTTGCCAGGTCGTGGTGTCCGATGAGGAGCAAGTGGATGTGGGGGTCTTGCGCTCAATTCTTTATTTAATCTAGTATTTTTAAAATTTTATTTGAATGGTACCTTTTAGAGACACATAGTGATAACATTCATCATAGGGGATTGGTGCCTATACATGGAATATCTTGCTGCTGCTTTTTTCCCGTTCCCCTCCCCTCCCTTCATCTCCTCCCTCCTTATTTGCAAAAGCTTTGTTTCCATTTTTTCCCTTCTATTCTTTCTTTCTCTTGTCCCTCCGTTCCTTTCCCCCTCCCCCTCTCTGTTCCTCTTCCCATTTGGACAGTTTCTTCTCTTTCCCAATATAATACATTTTAGTCCTTATTTACACTTTCTGTTTCTCACACCAGAGAAACAATGCGGTGTTTAAACGTGTGTCCGATTTATTTCACTTAAGGGTATGGTCTCAAGATGCATCCATTTACCTAGAAACATCTCATTATCGGAGAGTGTGTGTGTGTGTGTGTGTGTGTGTGTGTGTGTGGAGGGAGAGAGAGAGAGAGAGAGAGAGAGAGAGAGAGAGAGAGAGAGATGGCCAGAGGACCAGCTGTCCAACATCTCAAGTTTGTTAAAAGCTGGGGGTGGTGGTACATGCCTACTGTAATCCCATCATTCTGGGAAACTGAGGCAGGAGGATTTCAGTTTAGAACCTATACTGGGCAACTTAGTGACTTAGTGAGACCCTGTCTCAAAAAATTTAACAAAAGAGCTGGGGATGTAGCTCAGTGCAAAGGCCCTGGATTCAGTTCCCAGTAACACACACACGCACACATACATACACACATACACACACAAAACATACTTATACACACAGCGTTTCTTAAAGCAACCTTATGAAGAGCTACATGGAATTTGTAACTTGATCAAAACATTTTTACCATTAGGGACCTGAAAATAGCCTTTCAGGTTTGTAGGTCACACCTTTCTAAGCTCAGTTAATGAGCAGCTCTTTCTTCTTTACAAGATTAGCCAGGTGTATTTGGCTAATGTTAACTTCAGTCTTGGCTGCTTAGCCTTGTTGCTAATGAGGCCAAAGTGGGAATTCCTGCCTCTCGTGGATCAGCTGCCTTTGCTGCCTTTCCTGGCCACAGACCGCTCTGCCCAGCCAGCCAGCTTGTGAATGGAGTGGCGGGGCTGTTGCGCAAGGTGCTGTGTGGATGAGCACAAACCCAGAGCCCCTTCTGGGGAAAGTCCTCACGCACTGCTCCACCAAGCACGGGTCAAGTGCATTGTCTCCACTTTTAAAAGACAATGGAGATGATTAAGGTTAACTGGAAAATGCTGATGTTGGCTGGAATTTTGGACTCCCGCCAGGACATGTGCAACGTTTAAAGTGATTTAGGGAAAGCCATGCCATGGTTCACTGGTAGAAGAATTTAGGATGAATAAAACTGGAAGCCAACAAGGAGGGCCTGGTTAAATATGCAGCAAGGAGAAGGGACATGGCAGTAGCTTAAAAATATGTTTTCCAGGAATGCAAGGATTTTCTAGAACCTTAGGGTAGCTAGACCAAACCTTATATAGGTTGTTGGTTATTTAGACTTTTAACTCTTGATTTCTACCTGCACAAGAACTTTGCAAGTTAATACTGTATTACAGTAATTTATTAAGGAATTGAATATTAGGTGGAAATCTTGCAGTCACTGGATACTTTTTGGATTTTAAACGAGTGCTGAGGAACATAGAATGTTCTGAAGATAAATATTTGCGTAAGGCAGTTCTGTCCTTCAACATGTGTATTTTTAAAAACAAACAAAAACTCCGGCAATATTTACCCTAAGTGTAATTTGCACGGTAAAATGAGTGTAATTTTGAAATCCTGTGTAAGTCTGATTCATTTATTTTTGTAGGATGCATTCACATTTTGCAATGATAAATGTGCAATAAAGAGCTGTTAGAAAAACCACTATTTTCCTTAGATTTAGGGGAATTTTCACCCTGTTATGCTATTTATCACTATTTCTCAAATGGAAAAAAAAAATATACCCAGAGAAATTGTGACTTGCACAAGGTCTCTTGGCTCGAAAGTGGCAGAGCTTTGGTGAAAACCAGTTCTCCCACCTTTGGGCCAGTGGTATTTCCATGACAGCATGGATTTTGTGGAGGTGTACACACATATGTGTGCTTATAAAGTAGCTCTTTTACTTCCTTTTAACGAACTGATTATCAGCTTGGTGACTGGGGAATACCATTTTCTTATCCTTTCAAGGAGCAAATACAGTTTAGTGCTTTACAATCCTAAGCATCTTTGATATCTTTAGATACAGAATTGACTCGGTCTCTTCTTTGCCTTGTAAGCGTTTAGACCAAGGCAAGATTACAATCATCAGCTGAATCTGGAGAAAAAAACCTATTATCTTTCTTGACTACTGTTGTTCCCTTGAAAATAACTGTTACTTGAGATTCACTTACAACTGTGGTGGTTTGTAAAATACATAACCATTTGGTCTTGCTTCTTCATCTTCATGATCATATTCTGCCTATTTTAATATACAGACACCTGTGTTATTTTCCGGAAGATCGTGGTGCTTACACAATTGAGTGGTCTTTAATCTGTTTTGGACAGATTTGAAAGATTGTTCAGCTGCCCTTCCCTCCCCAAATGCAGCAGTAAGGGCAACCTCAGGCCTAGACTTTGTAAATCAGTGTTTTTGCTACTACCATCGCTACCGATGTTCTCATCTTCTCTTTTTTTGTAAAGGTTTGTTCAGACAAACTTTGTTCAGTTACAGTATTTTCATGCTGAGTAGTCTTTTTTTCTCTTTTTTTGTTCTAAATTTGTCTTTTTGGGTTTTTTTCCATTTCTTTTTATATGTCTTTTAGGAAAATCAAAGCTGAAATATGTGTATTTGATCAATGTGTTAGCAGCTTTACAAGATACAAATTATTAAGAGAAATAAAAGGGTGCATGTACGGCTTATATCTTATATAAAATACTATTTAAATCTTAAATAAAGGATTTATATATTTAAATACTTTTAAAAACTGAGCATTTTGTATTTCAATATTGAGTTTCCTAATGATATGAAAAGGGAAAATAATATATATATGCACATATATGTAGAAACAACACTATATGGTAAATAACAATTTCATATCTTTACAATTATATCCAAAAGAGAACCACTTCAAACATGGGGGATTTTACTGAAGATCATTTCTACCTTTATGTGTGGTCTAAGGTTTCTGTCACTTTCTTTGTTAGTTGTGTTTGAAAGCAGCTGAGTAAACCAGAAAGAGATGATGCCTTCTGCTCTAGGTACAGAAATGGGGAACTGAGGTTGGTAGCAGGTTCCCTCCAGCCAGCGCACCCACTTTATTTGGAGGGAGAAACTGGGGACATCAACTCTAAGACAAGCCTTGCTTGGCCACATCTGCCTCCACAGCCAGCTTAGAGCCCCGGAGATGTCGTTTGCCACACCCACCCTTGCATCTGAGCTGCCTGAGAGCTTTACTACATATCACAGCTTCCCCTCTGCCCCTGCATGGCCGGTTCACCAGGGCTTGGTGTCGACCCAATCTGGGGTCACCGGGATACTGGGAGGACACAGAGCCACCATTCAGCAGGAGTCACCGCTGTTCACAAGCAGAGACTGGTGCCCATTTCACCCGGATCCTCCTCCTCAATCCCTTTTCAAGTGGAAATTTTGCAAGGCGACTTCTGCAGCATGCGTAGTACAATTTGGCTGACAGCAGTTTCTGGCAAAAGAAATAACCAAATTATTATTCAGTCATGGGTTTTTAACAGCCGCAAAGCAAGTGGATGTTAACTAAATGATGCAATTTATTCCCTTCCCTCTTATTGCCAGCTTGCCTATTACAGAGCGACTGCCAGCTTTCAATAAGTGGTACCCAGATGGTATTCGCATGCCGCCCACTTGGTTACAGAGCCGAAGCGGGGAATAACTCGGCAGACACTACAAGCTGTGGGTCAATTGAGGGGGAATGCCTGTTGCTTCACAGTTTTGCATATGTAAATCTGTTAATGTTATGTCAGTATTGTGCGGGCTAAACACAAGTGTTGCCTTTCTCTGGGGGCCCAGCTGAACTTGGCCCAAAGCCCGGTTGTACCGAGGCTCGGAGAGCGGAGCTGCACTTGGAGGATGCGGCACCGCCTGCCTCCCTCCACTTCTGCCCGCGCTCTTGCGTTATCCGCAGCCAGAGTCCGACGCAGGAAGTGTCTGCCATAGGCTGACTCCATAATAGGACAGGCAGGCCTGGTTTTATGAGCTGGCTGTTGAGGGAGGAGGAGTGTGAGTGTGTGTCTATTTTTAGGCCGGCCTTCAAGACAGTTCCTTTGGCCCAGTGCGCGCCTGCCTGCCTTGCTCACACTCTCCTCTGTGTGTCTGCCACACTTCTGCTCTCCATTTCATCAACTGCAGATGTGGCACACAGCCGTGTTAGAAAAGTCATGAACTGTGTCGTCTGCGTGCCTTAACAGCCAACATCTGCTGCAGCAGGCCGAAGGGAGAGGCAGGGAACTCGTTTTCGGGAATGCGTTCAAGTGCCTCAACTTAGCCTCTACTTTGGCCTGCGCAGACAATTATTTTACACTAATTGCATCAAGATAGCAGCTATAAAAACGGGATTCGAGTCGCTCTGCCCCCACCCCTCTCGTGAAAGTTGCAGTCCCCAAGGGTAGTCCTTTCTTCTTTTTATTGTGGTTTGTTTCTTGTTCTCAAAAGCTTATTACATTGGGTGCAAACAACAACAAAAATGCCATAAAAAGGCAAGAATTGTAATATGCTTAAGAGCTAAAAAGACCAATGGTGTTGGTTGAACCAATGAAAATATTCCTGCAGGTATTGTAAAATTTATGTGCCATATGAAAAACATTAAGGGTGTTGTTTTTTCACGGAGGAAAATGTTCATTGTCGAGCCATTTTGTAAATTATTTTAATGCTGCATTTCTGCTTAAACCTCATGATTGTGATATATAAACCAGTTTAATGTTTTCTGCACAGACCCTGGCTTTTCTTACATTTTATATATTGGAAAGCCCGTGTTTGTATTGGACCTGCTCTTTTCTTTCATACTGTAAAAATCTGGCTTGTGTGGCACGGTGCCACGTGGCAAAGGAATAGTTTGGCCACAGTTAAACCTTGAGTGTTGATTTTTGAGTCCTAAGAACTAGTCAAGACTGTGTTAATGAATATCTAGACGATGGTAGTTTTTTTTCCTTTTTATTCCTTTTTAAATAGGAGTCACTTGACAACAAAAAAGAATAGGATCTCTCTAGTATGGACTTTCTAAATACACTGGTCTGTTCTCAACTTTTCATCCACTTACAAAAGGGGATTTTTGTATTCACTGTCCCGTCTTAACTTTTTTTTAATGCTCTCAGAGCAATTTTGGTGAATGATGCATTCCAGCAGCTCGGATTCTCTTGAAAGATTTGTTTCTGTGACATTTTGCCATGTCTGTAGTGCAGGGAGAGGAGCAAGCTTCTCTGCTCACATTTCAAATCTCTAGACTTTGTTCTGAAGAGCCAGATGGAAGTATGCAGATTGTTTTTATCTTTTGTCCTTCACACTGTAACCTGATCTCCAGCATATCTAGACATGTAGCAGAAAATTTACTATGTGAAAGCAAGGAAATGATTTAGAATATGGACCAGCCTGGGGAGAAAGGGCTCAAAAAGTACTTTATCAAAGCAGATCTCTCCACCCAACTCCCATACGTTTCTTCTTTCTTTCCAGAAGAAATGGCTTTCTGCTCAAGAGCCCTTCTAAATATGCCCATATAACCTTCTGATTTAACCTGAGTGGAGACCCATTGCTGAGCAGCGGCTCTGATAAAGGTGTAAATATGTGTGTGGTGAAAGTTGATCGCCTGATAATTGGGAGCTTAGAAGAAGAGCCAATCAGGAGAATCATGGCGCCGGCAAGGCCTTGCAAACGAGGGCTGTGCGGTGTACTATAACAAGGGGCTCGTTCGCAGGTACATACTGGCTTCAAGACAGACCCCAGATCCCGGACTCCAATCCGCACTGCCCCAGTGACCGCAGGAAACAGCATAGTCTCAGGCTTCATGGTTTGTGCGATTTAAATGTTACGGATTTCCTACCCCTTCAACTTGTTGGCTTCTAAGAAAGTGTAAGAACAGTTGCTTCCTTCTGAACTTTGATTTGTGTTTGATTCAAATTAGTAACTGACATATTCATCACTATGTCACGATATTGGATCCTTGCCGCACTTGGCAATAAATGTATTCATCCTGTGCTTAAATCCGTATTTACACACAGCAGAGTATGCACACGTGCAGTTGGGTGACTTGCGCTTCATTACCAACCGATTGGGAGACGGGAGGCCTTGGGAGGTTGGCCTCTGAGTATTTCCAGGCCTCCGCTCTCCCTAGAATGATTACTGGGCCGGTACAGATACTCTTTGAGTGACGATGGAGTTATGTCCAGATAAACCCATCGTAATTTGAAAATACCATAAGAAGGAAGTGCATTTAATACACCTGACCTAGCGAGCATCTTAACTCAGCAACACAGTGCCCTGCAGAGTCTTGCCTTTTCCCCATTGTGATCACGTGACTGACCAAGAGCTGCAGCTAGCTTGCTTTCGTTGCCCAGCATATCGCTGTCTGGACCTATATTGCGAGCCTGGGACAAGATCACAATTCACAATTTCGAATATGATTGCACATCACTTTTGCACCATCATAAAGTTGAAAAAGCCTCAGCTGAACCATTGCCAGGGGACCGGGACCATCCCTGCCATAGTGTTGTCATGGTAAGTTACTGAGAGTATGACCATGAGCCATTTAACCTTTTGTGGCATTTCTTCTCTTACCTGTGAGTCACATGATTTGCACTGTATACGTACTGCTTGCATCATATACTGGAAACCTCATAAATTAAACCTTCACAAGGGGACCAGGATGGTACTTGCCTTAGTGTAATCTTTATATTCTATTGACATCTTTGTCACAGGGACTGGTGCTGTTTGCCAAATGCTGAGGAGCATCCCTCCTACTTACCAGTGTGCTCTTCCTTGTCTGACGTCAGTTTCCTGAATGTTTTAGCTGGAAAAACCAAAAGGGGAGCTTGTGAGTCAGTGAGAGTCATCAAACTTTTTTTTTTTTTCCTTGAGAATGTTTTACTCCATTATAGTCAACAGCATCTGCAATCTGCATCATTAGAACTAACCTATAGCTTGAGGAAATGAAGATTTAAGAGCACATTTACAGTATCGCCTAAAGTAGGAAACACAGATTTAATATTGTTTGCTAGTGTTAAACTTTATTTGGGGCTGAGGATTTAGCTCAGTGGTTAGAGTGCTTGCCTGTCAAGCACAAGGCCCTGAGTTCTATCTCCGGCACCAAAACCAAAAATAAAATCTTTATTCATTCTGCAGTTACTTCCTGATGCCTCCTGCATGCTAGGTGTATAGGTTGAGACCCTCGATCTGCCTTCAGGAAGCTTCCAGTCTGATAATTTGACAGGCTATATCTTTTTGAAATCCAGTTTTTTTTTTTTAACGTTAGGTTTTTGTTAGGCTTTTGTCCTTGTTTCTTGCACACATACTCATTGTCTTTTTGTAATTCCCAGTTAAAATTTATACTAATGAAAAAAGATTTCTAACAATTTCGTTTATAGTACCATTGGACGTACTTGGGAATATGTTTAATAAACAAATACAAGATATATATACTGAAAGCTACAAAATTCTATTGAAAGAAGTTAAAGAAGACTCAAATAAATGGAGTGATGGCCTTCATTTATAGACTGGAAGACTCAATATCATTACCATGCCAGTACTGCTCAAATTGATCTACAGATTTAGTGCAATCTCTATCAAAATCCTAGGTGTCTTTTTTCCCTCCAGAATTGCCAAGTTGATCCTAAAAGTCATACGGAAATGTAGGGAACCCAGAGAAGCCAGAATACTTCTGAAAAAGAGCAAAGTTGAAAGACTGATATTTCTTGATTTAAAAACTTACTGTAAAGAAAATGTGGTGCTAGAATAAGAATAGATAAAGATCAGTGGAAGAGAAGGGGGGTCCAGAAACAAACCTGTAGATTTATGATTTTCAGCAAGGGTGCTAAGCCAGTTCAATGGGGAATAGAATAGTCTTTTCAACAAAGAATGGTGATTAAACACATATGCATATATGAGGGTGAGGTTGAACTCCTACCTCAAAAAGACCTGGATGTAAGAGCTAAACATTTAAAACTCCTAGAAGAACTTGTAGGAGTATATTTTCAGAATCCTAGATTAGGCAGTGGTTTTTTAGATATGACACCCAAAACACAAGCAACAAAGAAAAAATATAAATTGGACTGCATCAAAGTTAAAAACTTCTAGGGGCTGAGGATTTAGCTCAGTGATTAGAGTGCTTGCCTTGCAAGCACAAGGGCCTGAGTTCGATCCCCGGCACCACAAAAAAAATAAAATAAAATAAAAAATCCAAAGTTAAAAATTTCTATGTTTCAAAAGACACTCTAAGAAAAAGACAACCTACAGAATGGCAGAAAACACTTGCAGATCTTCTAGCTGGTAAGGATCTAGTATCCAACACATGTAAAGAACTCTTGCAGTTTAGCATATAATTCCTTACATACATGCCTGTAGTCCAGCTTCTGGGGAGGCTGAGGCAAGAGAATCTCAAGATCAAGGTCAGCCTGGGCAACTGTGAGACCATGTCTCAAAAAATTAAAAATGTCTGTGGACGTATAGCTCAGTGCCCCTTGGGTTCAATCCCTGGTACCACAAAACTGAAACAACAACAACAAAAACAAACAACCCCCCCAACAACAACAACAACAATTAAAAAAACCTGTTATTATAACTCAACAATAAAAAGATAATCCAATTAAGAGGTAGCAAAAAATTATGTATAGACATTCTCCAAAGAATGTATACAAATGACAAGCACATGAAAAGATGGTCATCATTAGTCATTAGGCAAATGCAGATCAAAACCACAGGGGGACACAGCTTTGTACTCCCAGGAACAGGTGGAATCAAAAAGACAGTAGTATGAGTTTGTGAAAATGTGGATAAACTGAAACTTTGAACATTGTTGGTGGAATGTGAAATGGGTCCATTTCTTTGGCATACAGTTTGGCATTTCTTTAAAAGGTTAAGAATAGAGGTACCGCAGGACTCAGTAGTTCTACTCCTTGATACTTACCCAGGGGAAATGAAATCATGCCTACACAAAATCTTGTATATAAATGTTCACAGGAGAGTTATTTACAATGGTCAAAAATGGAGATAACTCGGCTGGGGATTTAGCTCAGTGGTTAGAGTGCCTGCCTTGCAAGCACAAGGGCCTGAGTTCAATCCCCAGCACCAAAAAAACAAAAAAAAAAAAAAATGGAGATAACCCAAATGTCTATGAAATGATGAATAAGTAGTATATGATTTATGCAGGCAGGATATTATACAGCTACAAAAGGAATGAAATAGTGATTCATTCTACATGATAATGAATCTTGTAAACACTATGCTAACTGAAAGATGCTAGACACTAAAAGACCACAGAGCATATAATTCCATTTATATGAAATATTCAGAATTGGCAAATCCCCTGAGACAGACAGTAGATTAATGGTTGCCAGGAGCTAAAGAGAAAGACAATGGAGAGTGACTACCTATGGGGACGGGGTGTCTTATTGCGGGTGGTAACATTTCTAAATGTAAATTATGGTGATGGTTTCACAACTCTTGAGTATACTGAATACCATTCAGTTATACAGTTTGGAAGGTTGACTTTCATGGTATGTGAGTTATATCTCAGTAACAGGATTTCAGTATCTTTCTGTGTTTATTTATGAAGTGAACACAGGTAATAGTAATGCTTTGTATCTGCTGATGTGGGGCCAGCAAGGGTTTCTTTAAAGAGCCAGGTAGTCTCAGGCTTTGCAGACCATGAATTTTTATGCCACAGTAGCACACAAGCAGCCATAGACAGTCTGTAAGTGAGTGAGCATGGCTGTGTTCCAATAAAACTTTATGCACACTGAAATTTCATTTTCATAGAGTTTTCATGTGCCACTAAGTAGTATTGTTATTTTCCTTTTCTTCCCCTTGTCATAAAAGAATGTAAAAATCTTTCTTAGCTCTTGGACTGTAAAAAGCAGCTGATCAGAGGAATTGGCCTACGGATTAAAATTTTGCCACCCCTGTGCTGTTGCTACTAAAAACTTTAAACACATCTTAACAACCTTGAGAGGGAATATTATTCTTGCCCCTATTTCGCAGACAAAGCACTTGAGAATTTAAGAGGCTGGAACAAGTCACCCACGTCGCCGCTTATGGCTGGGTCTTGCCCACTCTTGTTCTAGGACCCGGATGCATAAACCACCATTTTCCTGCCTGACCGTCCATCAGGACCTAGCAAGGAAGCCTTCATTCTCCTGGCTGGCTGGTCACTTCACGATGCTTCCTGACTCTGCCTCTGGCCTTGCCGAGTCAGTTGCCTTGCTGGAAGATGCGTCCTTCCAAATGGCTACTCCTTTATTCTCTTCTATTATTCTTTTCCAAACCACTCAGCCACTGCTAAGCCATTGAGCCTGAGGGAAAACAAATCCACTACCTTGCCTCCCTTTCAGACTTTCCTGTGACTCACTTCTGCTGGGAAGGCGATGCCTCAGCCACCCCTTGACCTGAGATCCAGCTGGAACTGAGGCCGCCTTGCTGGCTGCTGTGCTCTTCCAGTATCATCCGTCTTTCCACAGGCGAATTGGCCGTGCACCATTTAAATCCACCGCAGGGACTATTTTTTAGAGCCTCTTTGTTTCATTTAGTGCCCAGGACTTGGTTAGGACCTTCAGGGAAGTTAAAGCCCCCGTGGCGCCTTCAGCTTAGAGATCTCTTGCTCTCTCAGCCTCAACTCTCTGATTGCCTTTGCACTTCTCCCTCCCACATCCGTGGTTGCTCGCTGGGCCTTCCCTCCATGGCTCAGGTGGGCGAGGGGCAGAGGCAGCTGGGGAGGTAAGTCACTTTCCTATCTGTGCATGACCCTCCTGATACCGGGGAAGGTGGGGCATGCAATAGAGCGTGTCTGTTCCTGGCGCATTCTGTTAGTCTCTGGCCAGACCATCACCAGGAAAGGTTTGCGGCATGGCACATCAAGAAGGTATGAAATGGTCTGCTGGAACCTTTCCCGTGGGGTGGCAGACAGCTTTGGAATGCCTTTGCTGGGCTTCAGGTCAGGTTTGCAGACACCTGTACATTTCCACCCTTTACATGTGTGACTTGTCTTCTAGAAGCTGCCTTTTCTGTGGTTGTCCAAGACAGAACAACTGCCCTTCTCCCCCAAAAAGGAACAAGGGGGGGGGGGAATAAAGAAGCAATTTAGAAGTGCTTAAGTGATTAATGTAAGGTCTTTATATATGACTCATAATGTGGTTGACGAGAATCCTTCTGATTTTAGCACTGTTTCCATAAAGTAGTTTGAACTATGCAGAGTACTATGATTCAAAATCTGTCCAAAGAGGAGCCTGCCAGCGGCTGCCCCGAGTGCCTGCATGTGGCGGTGAAGGCACTGACCGTGTCCGAAGTGGTGTAAAGGGAGGAGGAGGCGGGCATTCTTCTCCAGTTCCTGGATCACAAGCCAGTTACTGAGAGTCCAGAAGATTTCCTTTTGGGGCCTGAACTATTTTAAAAATATACTTAGTGGGATTATCTGGTTAGAAGGAGCGGAGGGGAATTTGTTGGAATGATTTAGAGTTGTGTCATGGAATATGTGGGGAAACTGGGAACTGGAGTCCTTCCCTAAATAAGACACCTCTCTCTTCGTTGCTCTTCTTTCATCTTACTGTGTTCGGGCTGTGCTTTATTTCTTCTCTCTCCCTGCAGACTGTCTTGACAGTAAGTCTGCAGTTGGTCCCTCATGACTGCCCCGGAAGGTCATGCTTGGTCTCTCAGACTTTGAGGATGGGAATTCTGTCTTCTGTTACTTTGTTCGTATTCTTAGTGCTCTTGTTTGGAGGCTTGGTGTTGCAGGTAGCTAAGAGACAAGCCAAGAAGAGCAGGTTGTTAGAAGGGTGCTGGGCTTATCTTCAGAGCCTTGGAATGCAGCTGTATCTCAGAAGCAGCAGAAGCGGGACGTGCAGTTGCTAGAGTGGCTCTTGTCTCTCTTCTCACTGGGCATGTGTTTGCTGGGTCTCTGCTAACTGCTTCTTAGACCCTGAGCTGCTGACCTTAAGTTCTGAGTGGACCTGTGGTGTCCTCCTCCTTGAGTGAAATTGCATCTTACCTGGTGGCTCGGTTTGGAAGTCAGCATGTCAAGTAAAATGGCCTACAGTTTAAATTTCCTTTAACAGTCTTCGAGATGACCAGAAAGTGAAATGAGATGCTCCCAGTTTGTGAGGCCAGTGGGAACAGAGACACTATGTTCACATCAGATTTTTAGCTCCTTTTGCTTTGGGGCATTTGATCATAGTTTTCACTATTAATAAACACACTTTCGCTTTCCCTTGCTACTTTTCTGAGTATTGGTGGTGCCTTTGTATTAGTTATGCTTGAATGCAGTGTGATTTTACTAGACTCTCACTTCCAAGTTCTTTGGGGAAGAAGCTAAAGGATCTGATTGGCCCAGCTCCAGGCATGTTTGTATGTGTGTGCGTGTGTGTGTGTGTGTGCATGCATGTGTATGTGTGTTCTTAGCCCCATCAGCTGTGGCTCGATGTTCTCTGCTACATCCAGGAAATGTTTGCACTTTTAATTTAGGACTGTGGTGGGGGGGATGCAGTGTGGAAGGGGTAGTAAGATTGAGATTTGAACAGAAGTGAAATGAAAGAATTAAACCCACAACCTACAAAAGTGGCCATTGGAATCTGGTCCCTGGCCCTGGTGGGACCTTATTCATTGTTTCCTAGGGTCTGGATCAAAATTGCTTGTGTAGATTTCCCACCCCCTTGCCCACACCTGCTCTGTCTGGACTCTGTAGAGGCAGAGCCGAGGATCTGTATTTTTTAAAAATTTAAATTTGTTTTTAACAGATACATGAAAAATATAAAAAATTGTATACATTAAATGAGGCACCATGTGTTGCTTTGGTACATGTATACATTTTGCAGTGTTTAAATCAGTCTAAACATATTTATCTCTCATTATTTATTTATGGTAAAAACATTAAAAACCCTTCCTTCTACCTTCCCAAATATACAATGCATTACTGTTGTCCATAATCACTGTCCTGCACAGTGGCACCCCAGAACTTCTTCCTCCCATCCAACTGTACCTCAGTATGCCTTGGTCCCACCTCTCCCCAGGCCTCCTGAGTATCGGCAGTTTTAATTTGGCAAGCTAGATCAGTTTATCCACAAGAACTTTGAGAATAATGCTTTTAATAGAAAGCTTTTAGGCTGTTCCAAATACCTTAAGAGTCACAGTTCTCATCCTGGAGGTAAATAGTCATGCTCCTTTCTGGGTCTTTTAAAAATTGTTTACTGTATATTTGTAATTCATAGTAATTACATTCAGCCTGGTGAATTAGTATATATTCATATTGCATTTTGATCCACTTTATTCCCCCCTTCCCTACTTCTTCCTTTCTGTTTTGGACCATTGGAGTTAGCATGATCCTGAGGGTTGGGCCTTTCGTATGTTCCTTTTGAGTCATGATCACCAATCAATTTTTGAGCATGGTGGGTTCTAAATAAAAGGAATTTAGGGTTTTGTTACAATTTCCTGAGTCTCCAGAGAATTCCTTCATAGTAGCTGGAGACTTCTGTTATTTATTTAAAAAGAATAAGGTGGAGCCTGAAATTTTTCTGGGCGCTGCATTGGAATTCTTCCCAATCTTGTTATTGGCTGTTTAAAAATATCTCAGAAAGGGGTTGAGAATTTAGCTCAAGTGGTAGAGCGCTTGCCTAGCAAGCACAAAGCCCTGAGTTCGATCCCCAGCACCCACCCCTTGCCCAAAATCTCAGAAATCATTTTGTAGAATGAAAGAGTTGGGAGGGTTGTTTGAAATCACCCATAGACTGTATATACCTTTAGACTGCATTTTTTGTGATTAACAATTCTGAAATGTTGAAGCTATGTTTTTATTTCATATTATGAAGGTTAATATTTTGCTATCGATTGAGGTCTTACTGGGCTGCTGCAAAGGTATTTGTTAAAACTGGCAGCATAACACTAGCTTCTAGTAGATTCTAAACTCATTTCTGGTTACAGGAATAAGCTGTATCACCAGCGTCCTATACTTTGCATTGTTTAAATATGACTCATTTTGTTTTCCTTCAAGGATGAAGTGTGTATACCTCAGTAAATCTCGCCTTCCTCCCAGAAATTTATGCTTAAAAACAAATCATGAAGTTTTTGCTAGCTACGTGCAGGGGGATGGAGTGGCCGGTGCAGACTTAGTTGTTGCTTAAGGCACTTTCTGTCCTGTGTGGAAGAAAAGGGCGGGGCAGGTGGGGAACTGGGAGCAGCAGCTTCCCCTTGCTTTTCTTGCCAAATGCAGAAAAAAAAAATGCCTCACCTTCTCTTCATCTCTCTGCACAGTGAGGCATGGATTGGGAGGAGATTCTTGCAACATGGAGAGTTTAGTGAGCAAATTATTCTTAAAATTTACTACCTTAAAGCAGCCCCGACTGGGGCAGAATTATTATTATTATTATTTATGAAAAAGATAATTCAGCCAATCTGTGTTGCCACTAGTTTTGGGTTAAAAAAAAGAAAAAAAGTAAAATGCCAGGCATCTAGGGGTAGATTTGGTTTGTGGGACCGTCCGCCTTTTGGTGTTGGAGTTGGAGCATTAACAGTTTCTCTGCTGTGTCCACTCAGGGACAACCACGTCAATTTTCCTGGGCAAGGCAGGGAAGGAGGCTGCCTGTAAACTCTACGGTGTCCTGAAGGACTCAAAACTTCATAAAAAGTAAATAAACAAATAAAAAGGAAGGTGGAATTGAGCAGGTAGAAGTTATATAAATGACAATCATTTTTTATAGCATTCTGAAATGCTGGAATACACAAGCCTGTAGTTGGGCTGTAAATTTCATGGGTCGTCCGTCTACCTGCATAATAAGGTGCATCCACAGACACTGCTGGCTTTGGAGGACAACGCGATTGAAGACTTGCTTCCCTGCGTAGTGTGTTCCCAGTCAGGCCCTCTCCGTGTGGGTTCCGACTTGTTGGCCCATCCCAGACACTTCTGGCCTGAAGCTCGTAAACTTTGCCTACTCAGAAACGATCAATCATTCCCCTCCTAAACGATCACACTGGAGATAACCCCGCAGGTAGATAAGGAAGCCAAAGGAAAAAAGAGATTGTCATGAGAACATTGCCTATTGTTTACCCTCCTGTCTGTCCCAACAGGGCAGAGTGCTTGGTTTCCTTATTAGTTTCTTTCTCCTTTCTCTCTTTGTCTTCCTTTTTCTTTCCTTCTTCTCCTTCTCCAGTTTCTTTCTCAAGCAGACCTTCCTTGTTTAAACCAGAGTGACTTGAAACCTGTTGCTCAGAGTTCCTTTTCTGAGTGGCTGCAGTTTCGTCTCTTAGAACAGCAGTAGTTTGCCCACTGGCTTCTTGCTAAGAGCCTGCCTCTGGCAACTGCCTGAGCTGCTGTGGCCACCCCTCCCAGGTGACCTTGGGAGGGGACCTCCAGTGTAAACTCTGTGTCATCAGAGTCCAGGAATTGAATCCTGAGCCTGGTTTGAACTGATGCCTCCTGCTTCACCTGAGCATTGCCTCGAGCCCTGGGCCCGGAAGAAATTATATTTATTTATGTATATCCCTCCTTGAGGGTGGAGATAGTAGAAATAAAACACAAAGGTCTTATTCACACCTGAATTCAGATTTAACATAAGGAAACAAGGAGCAAGTTTTCGTTGTGCTAATTATGTGGTGCTTGAATTAAGGTAGAATCTTGATTACAAACTTGAGATCTATTTTCCTTTCTATGGTGGGGCCAGTTTGGGGGCAGAATGGGAAAATCAGTATTTTAGTTGATCCCTTCTTCCTTTTTCCTTGATGGTAGGGCTTTCTTGAGGATTTGACCCACCGTTATGTACAGTAAGGGATCATACGGCCCTGGGTTCGAATCCTCATTCTGTTAGTGTGTAACAAATCTTAGTTAAATTGCTTAATCTTAGCTTTGCCCTTGTAAAATAGGGATAATTACACCTACCGTATATGATCATCTTGTTAGTCAAATGACACAGGGCTTATGTAGTGTGTGCAACATAAATTGTTACTGATTTGATGAGAACCTACCTTCACATAATGCCTTTGATTGGACAGTTTGGGTGGAGCGTGTAGGACAGGAAGGTTTCTCCTACTGTTCTTTCAGTAGACCCTTCTGGTCAGCAGAGTGGGGAGCAGATTTGCCGCACTGGTCAGCTCTGGAACACCTACTGACTGGCTTGTAATTCAAGGTAAGGGCTCAGTCTTACGAGAATGACCCCCCTTCAGACCTCATTTGCAGAGCCCTGGGTTTACACCGGGGCCTTTGAACAACTGCCATTAACCAGAGCCGAATCTCGGGTTCAGTCACTTGCTAGAATGACTCATAGAGCTCAGGGAAACACTTAGGTTCACTGGTTTATTCCAAAGGGTATTACAGAAGATCCAGATGAACAGCCAAGTGGTAGAGATGCACGGTATAGGATTCGGTGTGTGAGAAGGGGCACTGAGCCTCCACAGCCCCTGGATGTGCCACCTTCTAGGTATCCTCACCTGTTCAGCCATCTGCGAGCTCTCCAAACCTCACGCTTTGGGTTCATATGGAGGCTTCATTAGTAAGCACCTTCTGCTAAATGATCATCACTGGCCATTGGTGGTCACTAAGCCTTCAGCCCTCTCTCCTCTTGGGGTGGGGTGGTGGTGGTGGTCAGAGTCCGAGGATGAGGGTGAAAGGTTTGTTTCCTCCACTTCTCCTGGCAACCTTCCCCCTACCCTGAGGCTATGCAGCATCCTCAATCTAGCAACAGAAAGACACTAAATGTCTTTGGGATTCCCAAGGGTGCTAGGTGCTGTGTGGCACAAAACGGAGGCAAAGACCAAATACATATTTTTTACTATGTCACAGGGAGTTTGGTGCAGTTTTTTTTAAAGAAGGCCAAAGACATCTATGTTAGTACCAGTCGAGTATTCCTTCTCTGAAACTCTTGGGACCAGAAATGTTTCAGATTTGGGAGTTTCCAGGAACATTTGCCTAAACCTTAGTGATTGAGTGTCTTTAATATGAAAATCTGAAATTGGTAACTTTTTGAGTGTCGACATGATGCTCAAATGTTTCGGATTTCACATTTTGCAATTAGAGATGGTCCTCCGCCTGTCCTTTCAGACTTCGGTTCAATTTAAATAGCAGTGGGAAGGAAGCACCGTTTCAGCTAATGCGAGCATCAGAGATTTACAGACAATACTCACAGGCCCCAGGAAATTCAGGGAGAAACCCTTCTTCCGATTCTAAAACTGAAAACATTTTGGAAAGTCACGTCATGAGGTGGACAGGGAGGGATGTATTTTTCAACCTGGCTGAGTTCAGAATCTGGTGTCAGGAGGTTTGACTTTTGATTTTCTTTTTATCTATCACATTTAAGCCTCTGCATTGAAGTTCCAAATTGTCGTATAGACGTGGTGCACCAGTTTGGGCAAAGTTTTGCCTTATATGGTATTCTCTTTCAAAACCAGAAATATTTCTTAGCTTAGCATTACTGGTAGTCAGATATTTCACAATCACTATTTGTTGCAGATACTTAAGATTTAGAGACTTTCTTAGAGAACAGCTAAGGTGGGAAAGAACACCCTTTGACTTCCTGCCTCCACACCTGACTCCCACCTTCAGGCCAAACTTTTGCTTTTCTAAATCGCAAAACTGGATTTTTTTTTTTTTTTTGAGTAACCTAGCTTAATTTCACATGCTTCATATATCTGCTTACCATACGCTTCTTTTTCTTATTCAGTGGGAGCCCAACCCCCTTATTTTGTTTGCCCAATTTAAGTATTTCTCAGATTGTTCCCCTACATCTAGATGAGTCTGAGTCATAGCTTCAAATTAATCTGTGACCTTTGTGTTCCCTGACAGTATTAGAACGGAATGCCAGTGGTCCTCACACTCTGATATTGTGAATAATTTTTGAGGACATTGGAAGGTCAAACACTGTTTATTATTTCTCTGAGTTTGCTCGATGGCAATCACAGCTCTGTAGAAGTCAATCAAGTCTCTTGATAATTCTGTTTAGGCGGTATATAATTAGGCGTTTAAAATTAGTTAAGTGTCTATTTTGCTATGCATTTCACATTCTCTTTGGGAAAGCATATTTACCAGATACTTTGGGGACATCTTTTAACTTCAGTTTTTTTCTCCTTCCCTGAGCTGAGAGTTTGAAAGTTAGGGAATTCTTTCTACTTGTCTTACCTGTTTGTCAGCAATTTACTGGATTTGTTTGTATTTAACATAGAACAAGCACTTGGGAGGGTTAAGCACAAACATGTTTTCATAGAGAGAGCTAAAAAGAAACCACAATAGTGCCTGCATTGTTGGGGACCTACATTTTCAGATGTGTGCCTATGAAAACAACAACAACAATGAACCATCTATGCTCAAAGTCTCTTGCTTCTTTTCTGGCATCTCCAGGTCCTGAAAAACCAACATCTTCCCCTTCAAGTGACCCAACGTTTGTAATCATTATTGCAAAATTACCAACTGTAAGTTAAAACACGGGATAGTGAGCACATAAAGAGGCCAAGCTGTAATTTAGAAGGAAACTAATTTATTTGAAGTCAAAGTATAGGCAGTACAGGAAGAATTGTTTAAAAGTCAGGGTAATTTTTGACTATTGAAACAACAGGCTTCCCCTTGGCATTGCATTTTTGATCCTTTGTCAAAGAATGACCTGGCTGGAAAGAAGCATATTTGTGTGTGTGTGTCTGTGTGTGCGTGTGTGTGTATTTCCCACTGTTGCACAGATTGTCTTCTGCTTGAAAAGAATCTAGTATATCTAATTCTACTGTAAGGCATTGTTTTTCATAAACCTCAAAGAAGAGGGGCACAGTGACCTCCTTCTGTTAACCTGCAGCACTTTCATCTGTCAGGGATGCAGAATGATAGAGGTAAACTTGAACTCAGATCTGTGCAAACCTCGAGCTCCTGTGTGTTTTTTCTGACTTTGACCATGACCTGCGTTTGCGTGGATGAGATTGTTTAGCCACACGTGCAGCTTGGATGTGGGCCCTGACATCCTGGTTGGTGACAGTGTTGGTACGGGGGTCATGTAGCTTGGTCATGGGGCTCCTTCCAGCCTCCTGGGTGAGAGGACCTCCTGGAAGGCAGGGCTCGTCTTTTTAAATTTCAGGCTCTTTGGTCTTGCTTGTGATGCTCGAGAGAATCAGCCTTTTCAAACTTAATAATCTTTGCTGCTCCTTGCCCTCATAAATCACCTGTTGCTGTTCTGACTGACTGCTCTGGTGTGAAATGGTGATTGTTCTCTGCACAAGTGTGCCTGTCCGAGGGTGAGTAGGAGCTGAAATCCTGTATCTTCTTCCTAGGGTCAGGCCCTAGGTCTTGCCTGGGTCATCCTGGAGAAAGGAAACCTTCGAAAACGTTTGCAGGTAGTAGCCACTCTTCATCCTGCCCAGGGGACCTTTTCCTGGTTCACGCGTTTGCTCCGGAATGGCCAAGGCTTGCCAGAGGATGGAGGACATGCTCACAGTGCCATGTTCAAAGGATTTTAATGAGGCTTGGTTTTGTGTAAGACTTTGACATGTTTTGTTTGCATCTTAGAGCCCCATTTCTGCATTGGATAGAGTTCACATATTGTATTAATTCCATCTTGCTCTGCCAGTTTTTATTCCTTTCAAATTTTCTTTGTATTTAGACTGTTACTAACTGCAGGGGTTGTTTGTGTCTCTTAACGTAGTTTCCAGAATTTCCCCCAGAAAAATGTCCACATGTCAGCTGAGGGACAGACGTGGGCTTGAACTCTGAATGCTTCTTTCGTGAGGGAATCTGTGGGATCTGTCAGTGACCCCGAGAGAGCAGGCTGGCCTTTCAGTCCTTCGATCATGTTCGGGTGCCACTCTCAGGTTGGTCATTGTGTTGGGCAATGGCAAGTACACCAGTACTATTGTTTTTTAATTAATAATTTGATTCATTTGGTTTTATAAAAAAATGTGAATCATCTTACATTAAAGAAGTTTTACATTGATTATTATAATTAGAAAATGAATCATTGTGACTAGAAGGCGATGGTAAAAATATATACAAGGGCCTTGGGAAGATTATGAAATGAGGAAGATTCAAAAAGAAGAGCGGCGACGAGGCTTCCTCATCCTCTGCCATTTCATAACCTTGCCCAGACCTTGTCCAGGCTGCGTTGCAGGCTTGGATGTGTGACAGTCATTCGGGAGTGTGACAGCTGCATCCCTTCTAGGGTCACCGGTCCGCCTCGATTTGAAAGGAGGACCTCAAATCTGTAGTGTTTAGAAGTTTCATCTGTGACTGACTGGTTGGTAGAACCGCTGCCCTTTTTTGTTTTTATCTAACATGAATGAAAATTAGAGAATTTAAAAAAAAAAATAGACTGCTGCTGTTTTGTGGCAGCCCGTAGTCTCTGTCGCTCTCTTTGGCCATGGAGGAATCATCATTTCATTCAACACGGATGTTTCCTTTTATTCGTAAAGCTAATTTTTTTCCGCCCCAGTTTTGGTGAAATTATGTATCACTTGTGATAATTCATTTTAAAAATTCCTGAGCTGTGTGGCGCACTTTCATGAAAATTCATTTAGATAAAATTAGATATTATTGTTTAATGAGGTGGCATTTCAATTTAGACCTTGCATCAGGCATATACCAAGAGTTTTTTATGGAAGAGTTAGGTTCATTTGAGTAATAAAGGCTGAATCATGGGGGCTTTAATTCTTAATCGCTGTGAGGATTGTTATCCGTGGGATGTGAGCTGTCTTAGTGGTATTCAATCAAGTGTCCACTTAGCCATGACTGGAAGTAATTGCTCCCAAGTGGGCCGCACGGTGACCTGTTAATACTCGCTTTGACCCTGTGACCTTGTCTGCCCCATTGTTTAGGATTTTATAGCAGGCGAGTCTGCATTTCTGTGGGGTCAAGTAGATATCTTGAGGTCAAACATTTTCTGATTACTGCCGAGTCTACACTGTAAGTCCACCCGAAGCGATTGCTTTGTTAATAGTCATTGCTTTGTAGTGGAACATGAACGGTTTGGAAATTGTCTTCCTCGCCTGCATGTAAACAGTTTAATATTTTACAGAAAGAAGTTCATCTTGTAAATTAGGTATGAATAATACATTTGTAATTACTCCTTGTGTCTTTAAACACTTGTGTCTTAATTGGCTTGCTTTTTTTAAAGATGTATTTGCATTTGCTAGCAAGTTAAAATTAACTCCTGTAGAGGCCCAGCAAAGTTGGGACAGAGCCTCGTCGGCCTCTGTGATCCTGCCACGACTTCAGGTTGAGTTTTTGGAAGGTGCGCTTTTCTTGCGTGTAAGCCTGTCTTTCTGGCTGGCAGTGGGGCCTGTGTTTGCTCTTCCTTCCAGAAGTTTCTTCTGTCGCATCACTCCCTGTGTTGGGACCGTTTCCTGTTTCTTGGCCTTTTACCCTTTGTTATTTCATGTCACCGTGTTATTTCATGTTGCTCTCTGTTCGTTGGTCACCTAATAAATTTTTTTCCAGAAGTAACACGGATAAGTTCTCTCAATCAGTGATGGATTGATCCAAGTCAGCTCTGTATCGCTCAGCTTTGTGAGTCATCCTTGCTGCTCTGTCCCCCCCCGCAAGCCAGCAGAATCATGAAATAGGGAAGAGGGAAGGAATCGAGCTTGTGATCTGGTCCAGCCTGCCTTCACAGTCCAGTCACGTCCGAGGCGCCGTGACCAGGACTCTTCCCTTTGTCCATTCACTCATTGGGGTTTCTGCAAATGCTTGCAGGAAAAACTTCAGCTGGGAAAAACAACAACAATAACAAGGGGAAAATAGGAAAGTTGGCAAGTAGTGACTTTAGACTGTCAGATACGGTGATGGGGAGTGTCATCCCAATATAAAATACTCGTGAAGAACAATGAAGTGATTCTTTCTTAATGTATAACTCCAAACAATACATTGGTCTCTTGGCTGCTGCTCGCTGATGTAGGATTCAAATATGTATGTGTAATTTGTCCTAAGAGGAGAAGCCTGGATAGGTAAAAAAAAATGAAGGGATATTGTTTATCTTAAAGGTTGGTAAACTGCTTCTCTGATTTGCAGTTTTCTGTACTGTTGTGTTCAGACTTTCTTTTTGGGCCAGTTTGGTTTCTGAATCAAGCATACTAGCATATACCAGACAGCCAAGGTGGATAATACATCAAAAAAAAGAGTGTATGCTCTTTGCCTGTGTGTGACTTGTTCATCTTGCTAATGCGGGAAGGGTTAGTAGGATCGTGAAGATACATGCATGTGAATATACCTTCGTAAGCGTACAGTCTGTTCCCACACCGTGCACTGTGGTCCCGTCAACTCACAGGGCTCTTGGAGGGAAAAAAAGCAAGGAGACAGCACCTGTTAGATGCTATGCACACTATGTTATTTGCACTTTTTAGTTTGTGTTACATATTCCTTTTGATAATGTCATATTTTTACAAAGCTGGGTTTTGCCAATTGCCATAATATAAAGCAAAATACTATTTGAAAAATCAGCACATAACGGAAGACAGCTAGATAGGGAGCAGCATCCATCCGATTTCGGGGTTTGGGAAGTTCCTCAGTGTGCAGCAAGCAGGCGCATCCCATTACTGAGGATTCTACTGTTGTTTAAGAATGAAATAAAAAAAATTTCAATTTGTTATTGCCCCCCAAAAACTATTCAGTTATTAGGACTCGATACTAATTAATTTGCTTGGCTCTAATGACTTCCTCGGAGTAATTACTGAGCATCGCTTTTGCTGCAGGTGGGACGGGGAGGAGTAACATGAAAAACCTGCGAACAGCTCAGGGCTGTGTCGAGAGAGATGGGACCTGCTGTCATGGGCTTGAGAAATAATCTGTAGTAAAAAATACAGTCCTTGTTGTCAGTAAATAAATGGAGAAAATATAAAACTGTCCTTGATGCAGCCACCCAGAGATAATCCCCTTTGTATTTTAATATACATATAAAATAGGTACGTTTTGAAAAACATAGCACAGATACGCCCAAGCTTGTGATATTTTGACTGCACTTTTCTGACTTTACAATGGCTCCAACTATCACATGCATCCAGGAGAAACTGTGCTCGGGGTTTTGAATTGTGGCCTTTCCCCAGGCAAGTGATGTGAGGTGAGGCCTGGGCCTTGGCCGTGCTGTGGGACGGTGAGTGTGAGTCCCTCCGAAGGGTGAGCAGGCGACATCCTGTGTACTGTGCTGCAGAGTTCTGAGAGTCAGTAGGTGTAGTGCATTCTGTACTTAATTTCAGTTTAGAAGCTGGGCATGGTGGCTCCTGCCTGTAATTGCAGAACTCTGGGAGGCTGAGGCAGGAGGATTGCAAATTCAAGCCCTGTTTGGGCAAGTCTTATTGAGATTCTGCCACAAAATAAAAAATAAAAAATAGCTGGGTATATAACTCAGTGTGAGGATCTGGGCTGAATCCCTAGTACTGCCCCCCAAATCAATTTATATTGGGTTTATTTGTAATCCTATTATAAATTGAGGAGCACAGGCACGCGCGTGCGCGCGTGTGTGTGTGTGTGTGTGTGTATTATTTTCAAGTAGCAAAAACCAAGTCCAGTTAATTTAAGAAAAATGAGTAGAGAATTGACTTTAAGAGTAAGGAGTGTCCCATGGACCCCAGATATAGAAATAAACAAGAGCTGCCAGGCGTGGTGGCACATGCCTGTAATCCCAGCACTTGGAAGGCTGACCCAGGAGGATTGCTGCGAGTTTGAGCCCAGCCTGAACTACATAATGAGATCCTGTCTCAAAAAACTGCACAAAAAATGAAATAAACAAGAGCTGAGATCTAGAACACTTTGTCTACTACACTCCTCTATCCTCTTTTTTTTTCTTTCTGCAGAAATTACTTATTGTATACATTTGAACGCAACTTGACGTAACTTGGTATTATGCTTTAGGTCTAAAGTGTTCCCCCAAATATCTTGTATTTAGAGGGAGGTTGGATCATGGGTGGTCTACACTTCTCAGTGGATTCATCCAGTTGTGAGTTCAGCATCTGAATATGTTGTTAGAAGGTGGGGCCAGGCTGGAGGTTGGTTACTTGGAGTGTGACCTGGAAAGGTGTATCCTTGTCCCCGGCTCCTCTTTTCTCTGCTTCCTGGCTGCTATGGGTAGACCAGCTTTCCTTTTCATGACTTTCCACCTTTCTTCCTTGAAGTGACTGACTTTGGACTGAACCCACTAAAATCATGAGGCAAGATGAGCCTGCCCTTTAAATTACAGGTGGCAGGTATTTTCTCCCAATGACAGGGAAGTGACTGACAAACTTGATTTTGGAGAAAAATGAAACTCAGTTGGAAGTACTATCCCAAAGTCATATTTCCCTTGTCTTCTCAATTGCAGTACCCCAACTTCCCCTTTCCCAGGCTGTGCAGACCCTGAGTGGCCCCAGCAGCATCTGCTTGGCTAACCAGCAGCTGCCCTGGTCTTGTCCTCTGAAGGGAAGGCGGAGGATGAAGGGTGCCCGTTGATCTTGTCACACTTCTTGGCTTCCTAACAGTGGCAGGGAGGGGAAGGTTTGTGGTTTCACGGAGGAAAAGTGGTCTACTACTGAACTTCTTGTTCTTCAACTCTGGCAGATACAAAAAAATTTCTTTCTGGCCTCATCTTTCTGGAGGCTGGAAGTCTCAGGTCAGGGTGGCTGTAGGTGGGTTCCTTCTGTGCCTGTTGTAGAGAATCTGTTCTCTGTCTTCTAGTGGGTTGCTGGCCACCCTTGTTTGCCGGCTTGTAGAAGCATCATTTGGATCTCTGCTAGCATCTTCTCATTGTGTTTCCTCTGTGTGTGTGTCTGTGTCCACATCCCTCCTTCCCCCTTTTTCTTTTATGTCATGTTGGATGGCGGGGACCACATTTCTTCAGTATGACCTCCTCTTAACTAGTGACATCTCAGTGATCATATTCGAAGTAAGGTCATGTTCAGAATGACCTCTTCTTGCTCAGTTCATATAGTTGACTTCAGGGTGATTAAATGCACAAGTGCTGCAGCTCCCCAGAATATCGTGGGGCAGCCTGCAAAATCCATGGGAATTTGAAAGTGAAACCATGTGGAAGAGCCATGCTCATGTCTGTCGTAACTATAGTGGGCCCATCCTGGCTTGAGGCTACCACATCATCCCTTCATGCGAACAGTAGACGCAGATGTACAGTAGATGGACCCAAGTCATGGGTCACATTTCTTCCTTTTAATATGATGTCAGTCGCGATTGACAGGCTGGCTTTGACCCAGAAAGATTCTGGTTGGTAGTTGCACCCTGAAAGCCCTCCGGTGCCACCTGCTATATTTGAGTCACTTTGTATTAATAGTACATAACCCTCACACCCAACCTAGGGGTGGCCAGAGCCTTTTCTGCCTGGGAGGGGAAGGTGCTGAGAATCAAGAATGTTAATTCCCTTGCTAAGGTCGCATAACTCATTTAGCATGGCCACGCAAGCCTTTCTGAATCCATAGCCTGTTTCTTTCTGTCTCGGACTTGTGAAGTTCCCCCAATCTCCTAGCTTCTTGCAGGAAAACACCATCACAGGAAAAGGAGTCTGGTGGTGTTTCCTGTCGTTGAGTCTGTCTGTTTCTCTTTTTAAGCAAAGTAGTGTTTGCCCTGAAAAATATGAATGTTGCAGAAAAATAAGTTTCTCTTGACTGACTGTGCCAGTGTGGACAGACGAGCCCAGAACCCCTTGCCTGTGTCCTTGGAGTTATGCCCACTGCAGTGTGGTGTCCGGTGCCAGTGTCTCTCTGGCAGCTCTTTCCAGGCCTGCGGGTTCGCTTGCAATTGCTGGTGTGTGGTGTTTGGGATGTTTGTGGGTGGCTGTTTTTTATTTTGGTTTTGTTATCTGCCCTTTGTAGTAGTAATTCTGGCATCATTTCTTGCAGCTCAGATGTTCTGCGGCTTTCAAGAAAAGAGATTTGAAAATATACCAAGTTAGAGGGCTTCGCAAAAAGTCCGGTGTTTTGGTGCCAAGGCTGAGCTTTTTGGGACCAACGATGACGTGTTAAAATGTCCTCAGGGCCTTTGCACTTGCTGGTCCCCCTGCCTCGTGGGGGGAATATAAACTCTGCACCCAGCAGGGGTAAGGGAACAGCCTCACCCTGTTGTTATGGGGAAAAATGTTAGCTTGCTATGGCCAAATCTCTTCTCGTATCTTCCAAAGAAAGCAGAAAACTAAAATTAAAAAATGTTTAATCTTGATTATTACGTGCTGGAAACTGAATAAAAACAAAATCTATGTATAATCTGTCCCAAGCAAAACACATCTTTGGATCACCTTTAGCTGTCAGGCCACTGGCTTGAAAGTTTATGCCTAGAGCCAGGACACTGCTCTCTACCACCTTCGTTTCTTGGTTTTTAAATTGCGGTTTAAATGTCACATACTCAGGGGCCTTCCCCAGCGCTGTCTGTCCACCCTCCAGAAGCCTTCCTCTGCTCCTGGCTTGTACCGGTCCCGGCCTAGCCCTCATCTCTCTGTTTGTCTTTGTGCTTCTCTTTTATCCCCCCACACTGCTCCTCACGCTGTGCGTCTGCGGTCTTGGCGCACAGTAGGTGCACAACGAGTGAGTGCTGAGCAGATGTTGTCAAGTGGAAATCCAGGGAGGCCCAGTCCTCGTTTCTCACCTGGCCTGTTTCTCTGTCTACTCTTGTGTGTATAGGTGCTGCTTGGTGTGGGGAGGAGGTTGTCGGGTCATCCTTTTGTTCTCAGGTGGTAACTGTCTCGTTGATTAAGCCTTGTGACTTCACCTGAGTTGCTTTAGAGAAAAAATAATAAATGTCATAGAAATTCAATTGACTTGTCAACGTCGACCCGTTTTGGCTCCTCCAGGCTGAGCGGAGACAGAAGACCGACAGGTTTCTGCCACACGGTGTTCTTGGCGTTCAGGAGGTGCCTGACTTACTCATGCTTTTGCTGGAACATTTTAGTTCTGAAGCCATCTTCTCCGGGGCAGTGTCACGCGGACATTTGCGGGGCGACTGGAGTAGCGTTTCGTTACTGTTCTGGGAACGTGACGGAAAGGCCTCTTCTCCCCTTGTAAAGATGTCCTCCGACCTAACCTCAGTGTCAGACCGGGACGGGTTCTTTTAAGCTACCGCGCGGTTCTCACCCGATGTGATTCTGCAAGGATTCCTGTGGCGTTACCAGACGGGCTTTCCCTCTCCTCGGGATCAGGATGTTTAAAGGGTCAGCCAGTTTCATGCTGGGAAGTCATTCTGCACGTATGCGGAGAAATGGATATATGTTTTTTAAAAATGTGAGCTTTTTTCCATCATTGGAAAGGAATGTAAAATGATCTATTTTTCAAAAAGGTGTAGAAATTGATGAGACAAACAGAAGTCGTGAGTGGTTCATTCGTAGGTTAGGGAGCATGTTCTATGTTTCGGACGCTTGTAATAAGACGAAGACGTGTCCTAAGGTAACTGGGGGGATTGTATGGAATTCATTGGCAAGAGAGTGTTTGTATTTGTGCCTTTTCTTTCTTTCCTCTGCTGCCTCTTTTCTTTCACATTTTTTTCTGTGGAAGTTTATCTAATTTGAATGCTAAATCAAAAGATTGTTACCTTTTGGCTCCAAGTTGGATTACTGTCCCGGTAGTGTTCTGGCCTCCTCTCATTCCACACAGCCCCTCGGTGGAGGGATTGTATTGGGCAAGGCCTGCCTGTCACACGCAGGGGAAAGCATCTCAAACTCTGGAGAAGACAAATCATTTGCTCACATCCCAGCGGAGCTGGTCGGCCCCTTTGTAGAGATTCGGCGGCAAATGAATGCCTTGTGGTTTAAAGTACTTATTCCGGGGGGTTGAGGATTTAGCTTGGTGGTAGAGTGCTTGTCTAGGAAGTGTAGGGCACTGAGTTTGATCCCCAGCACCCCCCCCCATAAAGTACTTATTCCATACTGTAATTCTTGGTTTTATATGAAGAGAAAAAATTAGGCTTTGACTTCTGTCTCTGAGGCATCCCAAATACTAAATCTTTGACATTTTTTAAAGCCAAAGAACAGAATGAAGATGTGTGTCATGGAATCAGAGAAACTGGGAAAATGATGATGGTATCTTGGGAAGGAGGGATGAGTGAAGTGATGTGGCCTTAGGAAAAGGTACCTGGCTTCCAGCAGAATTCTGATGGAAAGCTGCGTGCTTTGGCCTCCGATTTTTTTTTTTTTTTTTTTTTTTTTTTTTGTACCGGGGATTGAACTCAGGGCCTTGTGCTTGCAAGGCAAGCACTCTAACCACTGAGCTAAATCCCCGGCCCCACTGAGCTAAATCCCTGGCCCTTGGCCTCCGAGATAGGAGGTAGTTGATCTGCCTGGCAAACAATAAGGCCTCGAACAGGACCTCTAAGCTACAAGACCTCTGTGATGCTGTAGTGTTATAAGTCCGTTCGTGAATGATTCTTCCCTCTCGTGGTTTCCACAGCCTTCTAGGCAGTTCATGCATCTATCTACTGTACTCATTTTAAAATTCCATATTACATGGTCACCTTCATATGTATAGAAACCCTACCATTCTGTTTTTGTCATCATGTCCCTTCTTACTTGCACAGAGTCTAGCATTCAGTAGACGTTCATTAGGTGTTTGTAGAATTGGTTGAAAGATCAGAGAAGAATGGAGGCTGTATTAGCTAAAAGATTGCCAGCTGCTGTAACAAACCTACAAATGTTAACTGGCTCAGTGCCAGTAGTTGTTTCTTTCCTAATTACCAAGACCTTTCTTGCAAGGACTGATTCGGGCACCCCTTCTCCTGCCATCTTCTCCGTGTTTCTCATGTTACCAGCTTGGGAGAGATCAAGGAAGGTCACATAAGTGATGTATTGTGCATGGGCCTTGGAAGTAACATATATCACTTCTGCAGATGCTCCTTTTAAACAGGTGAAAGGTATTCAACAAGGGGAGAGAAGGGCTCAGAAATCATTTGTAAATGTATGTTCTCATAGAACTAGATTATAAGTGCCTAGAGGGCAGGATGGTGTTTTCTACGTATTCTCACCTTCTGTGGCGTTTCTCACGTTTCTAAGCAAATAACAAAAGAATGAGAAAGTTTTTGGTTGACTGACCTCGAGCCTGAATTTTCCCATCTGTAGAAGAATTCTGTTTGCCTAACAAGGGTAGAAATTTGGAGTCTGGAAATCTTATTGCTGCTGGTGATCTGATGAGACCATCTCATCCAGTTGGCTGCTTCTGTTAATTAAGTTTCTTAGAGTTCTTCAGGAGATGTGTGTACTGAGATAAAATGCAAAAGCACTGTCAAATGTCCAGCAGGATTCGCTGTGGTTGCCCTGAGCACTTGTTCCAGAAGAGGAGAAGCTCAGAGTTTCTCACTGGCGAGGGTTTATTACGCTATTGTGCCTTTGCACTCTTTCATAAATGGCTAGTTACAGGATGGACTAAAAATGTGAGGTGCCATCCAGTACTCCTGATGTGTTTCTGATGGGCAGCAATTACTGGCACACTTCAGAGGCATGTGGCTTAGGTAAGATGAAGCAGTTGTCTGGGCCGGCAGCAGTAGATACTTAACTGAATAATTTTTATCTTTATAATAACCCAGTGAGTTTGTTTTCCCATCTTCTACTTGAGGAAAGTGAGGCCTTGTGGTTAGTAGCTCAAAGATACTTGGACTAGACAGTATAGTTAAATGGAACAGCTGGAGTTTGAACCAGGCAGGTGGTGAGGGGGTACTTGGGAAGAGAATGCTTTCTCTTCTTTCTGGTAGGAGTCATATCGTAAAGGAGAACTGATATCCTAGCTCAGTTTTCTTGGGATGCTAGCCATTCTGTCTATGCAATATCTCGATTTGATTGGCCAGGTTACTCTGTTAGTAGTAAAATAAACATTGTTCCGCTGACAATTATTATAATAGACATTTCCCTGACAGTTAATAAAGTGGTATAGAATACTACTTGATAATATAATCCCTGTTGCCAGTTTGGCTGCTGAGCTCAAGAAACCCCTGGGCAATGGTAGACAAATACATTCTTGCATTGTTACTTATTTAACTCATGTCACACATGACTAGACAGCATTTCCATCATTTGAAAGCATTTGGTTATTGCCTTCTCTTCGATGCAGTGAATCTGTATGGACTTGGACTTGCAAGATGTGTTGTGATTGCTGTTTGTGTTTTGCATAGCCCTGTCTGGGTTTCAGTCTCTCTCTCTCTCTCTCTGGTAGATCACTGTCAGGGTAGCTTAATATTTGTGACAAAAGTAAGACATAAAATTTCGATCCTCCTTTCTGACTACCAAAAGCTCAGTATTAAAGAATGGGTTACTTTCTCGGGACCAATTAGTATGGCTGACTTCATTTCCAAATTGGGAAGCCATGTTTTGCACGTACTAATAATGCAGCTACTTGAAATTCACAGGGAGCTAAATCAGAAAGAACACAGTCAGCTCTGACGGGCAAGACATGCTTGGTGCCAGGCCATGCAGATTCTTTGAGTGACTAGAAGAATGAATAAAAGAATATGTCTTATTTCAGCTAGTTTCATTTTCTAGAAAATACGAGATACATAATATAGTTAAGGGATGCGGTTAAGAAACAAAGTATGTGCTCATTTTTCTTTTGCTGCAATTTCGGATTTGTACAAAAGTTGCAAGCAGGATACAAGGAATTTCCTATACCTTTTAGCCAGATTCATTAGTTGTTTATACTTCATTTGTTTATCATTCTTTGTTTTTTTCTTTTCCTCACCTTCACTTTCATATTCTGAGATACTTAAATGCACAGACACACATACATGCACACACCTGTGTACATATTTGCACATAATTTTCTTAAATTTTTTTTGGGGGGGTACTGGGGATTGAACTGAGGCCCATTGCACTGAGCTACATCCTCACCCCATGCCCCCACTTTTAGACAGGGTCTCACTAAGCCAAAAAGTTGTACAGGCTTGAATATGTGATCCTCCTGTCTCAGTCCCAGACTGCTGGGATTACAGGTGTGTGCCACTACTTTTGCCTTTTAAATCATTTAAGAGTTAGTTTGAAACCTCAGACAACTTCACCATAAAATACTTCTGCTTGCATTTATTTCCTCGCCAGGGCATTCTGTTGTACGACTACCATACCATGATCAGATCAAGAAGTTTAACAAGGACACAAGATTGTTGTCTAATTTTCTCATTCTCTCACTAAAGTCTTTTATGGTTGTTATTTTGCTCAGTCCAGAGTCCAGCCCAGAATTATGCATTACATTTAGTTACCATGTCTCTTAAAAGTTTGTATTTAGTGAACATTTCATGAAACAAAATCCACTACAGAACGTCAAATGAACTACACTGGCTATTCTTCTATTCTTTTGGCTATAGACAGATTAATTTTTAAGTGTCAGAGACAGAGGGCATTCTAGCCCTTCTTAACTTAAAAAATTGGTTTTTAAAACTTGTTCAATTTTCCTTAAGAATATATCCTAGAACCCCACTACTGTGGTAAGAAATATCTTTCCTATGTTGAACCAGGAGAGGTGACCAGATAGAACCTGCCACCAGTGAGGGCTCTACTCCTCCCAGCGTTGCATCCTGCGTTCCCTTTTCTCTGTAAACCTCGAAGCACAGAAGATGTCCCTTTCTCTCCCTTTCCCTCCTCCCTCCCTAGACCGCTCTAATTTCACAATGGGACTTTACAGGAATGTGAGACTGGCTCTGGCAGAGGCATTTTGATGACCCCTGTCTCCAGTCATTTTAGTAACTAATAAAAACTTGAAAATGACTCTTACCCTGCTAGCATGATTCCAGTGACTCGCCGAGAGCTCAGCTGTATAAATATGCAGGGTTTTTTTGCCGTGTAAATTTTGATCAAAGGGAAACGCATATACCATTTAGTCGATTGTTTCTTTTAAATTTAATCACGTCTGACTGTAAAACAACAAGCAGAAATAAAATGAGACTGGAAATGTGAGTTTAAGATTGAGAAAGAGTAGAAACCATAGAGTAGAAACCATAGAAACCATAGAACCCTTCAGCACGTTCTGAGCACGGAAGGTGTGTGGCTGACTGCGTGGACCCCAGAACCGTGGCGGTATGCTCATCCCACAAGGCAGGACCACAGACCCCGCGTGATCACTGTCTAGAAATGCTGTCTTGTACTGAGGAGGCCAGAGGTTGTCCTGAAATATGTGGGCAAACTTTTTGAGTTACCATAAAACTTGCAAGCAGATAGCATGGTTATTTTTATGCTATTGGATCAAAAGTTTTATTTCTAGGAAAAAAATAGTTATTTTTTACATATTTTTTTGAAGTTGAGTCTAATTGGGTCTAATTCAATTACCTTGAGTCTAATTCATCTTCATTCAGCAAGAGTCTTAGACATTTGACACGTGTTTTTTCTAGGCCCTTTGTTAGCATGTGGAAAGCAGGGTTGAAGACCAGTGCGTTAGTCCATTTGTGCTGCAGTGTCTTTGTTGGCAGCGAAAGTGTGTTTTCCACAGTTCTGGAGGCTGGGAGTCCAAGGTCAGGGCGCCAGCATGTTGGTGGGTAAGGATGCTATCTCTACCTTTGAGAGGGCACCTTGAGTGCCACAGCCTCAAAAGGGGAGGAATGCTGGGTCCCCCGGGGCAGAAGGCAGACAGACCAAAGCAGGGACCCCCTTCCTCTGCTCGTGAGGGCCTTCATCCTACCCAGGAGGGAAGTGGTCCGAACAACCCAACAACCTGTGTCTTAGTGTTTTGGGGACATGTTCAGACCAGAGGGTTGTTCCGCGCCCTGCCTGGAGTGGTGGTAGGGAGAGGGAGCCTGGGGCTGTGCTGGGACCTGGGGGCAGGAGAGCAGAGCTGCTGCCTTCGGTCGGGTCTGGGTGCAGTCTCAGAGTTGTGGGGTGTGTGCTGAGTGTGGGCACGCTCCCTCCCCCGTCCCTCTCCCCCAGGTGAGATCCTTTCAGAAGGTCCTTTCCTGGGGACCGTTAATTCAGTCGATGTTTTCTAAGTGTCCACTTTGTGCCTGGTGCTTCTCACATAATGGCAGAGAAGTCAGTGGAGAAATCAAAGACCCTGGCCTTGTGGGTGTTCATGTTTGAGGGAGAGGAAGGATGGGGAGACATAGTAAGTCAGTCCGTTCATGGGTTAGGTGGTAAGTGCAAGAGAAGACAAAGCAGGAAATGGTTTGGCAGTACTGGGGAGTGAGAGTGCACTTTAGGTACTGTGGTCAGCCAGGTCGCTGAGGAAGGTTGAACGAGGCTTACAGGAGGTATGAGAGTTAGTCTTGCAGAACATTGCAGGTTAAGGACACAGGTAATGCAAAGGCCCCGTGGCAGAAGACACACTGTATGATGTGTGGTAGTCAGGAAGAGAAGCAGGGAGAAGGTGGAGAGAGAGCTATATGGTGGGATCTGTGCCATCGCAGACCTGCTGGTGCTGGAGTGTGTCAGCGCCATGGGAGGCTGCGGGCTGGCTTTGGTTTGAACTCTTTTTGCTGCTCTGTGAGGAGCAGACCATGAGAAGTCCTGGGAAGAAGCACGTGCATTACCCCGTGGGGGTGGGGGTGGAATAAGCAGGAACTGGGTAGCAAGGTGGGTAGCGGCGGCATCTTAGATCTGTTGTGTAGGCAGCTTCCACAGGGCATGTAAGATGTGAGAGAAAGCTGTGAGTCAGCCCTGACTCAAAGGTTGTTGGTGTGAGTGTGGCTAGAAGGATGTAGTGGACACGGATGCGATGAGAAGCGGGTGGGCGGAGTCTCTGTTGTGGGGAAGATCAAGTTCTCGACTTCCCAGATGAGAGGCCGCGGAGGGGTAGACAGCCAGGGCTGGGCAGGGAGGCCCCAAGAGACGAGAGGGGAGGGCCTGGCTAATGGTTACCTTCATGCCGATCTGCTGGTGACTCTGATACTGGCGTTCTCTGTTGGGCGATGCTCACTTCGGCTCTCGAAGGTGTAGTTTCCTTGGTGCCGAGCATTAGCGCCCCAGCTCTGCGAGCTGCGGTGCTGGTCCGCGTGCTCAGGAGGCTGTCGGCGTCACACAGAGCCGGGGACATGGGCCTTCCTCACGCTTCCCTGCGGGAGGGGGAGCCTGGGCACCGGGATGAGGGCCAGCGTCGAAACTGGAGTCAGTGGTGGTGGACTCCTGGTCTGTTTCCTTTCGCTCTGTGGTGCACCAAGCAGCTAGCATTGGAGCAGGCATCTGGGGAATGGATCCAGCATCTTTGCTGTTTTCATCCCAACCTTGCACAGGCAAGGAAGGTGAAATGCCTTCTAGAAAGGGAGAGGACCGCTGTTGCTTCTCTGTCTTAAATATGTGCTGTGTGAATGTGTCTCGTCTGGGCAAATTAGACTCTTGGGGATGCTCAGTTGCTGTCTTTGGCAAATACCAAAGTGCAGTGATAGCTGAGGAGAGACTTTAGTGTAGTGTGGAACCTCTTTCTCCCCAGCAGGGAGGGACGTAGCCCCTCTGTCATTTCACCTATTTGCAGGCTGTGTCTGCTCCGGGTCCCTCTCCTGAGGTGGGCCTCGGCCGGGCTGCCTGTCCCTAGCCAAGAAGAAAGATCATTTAAGGGGCCAGGTAGGGCCCGACCTGTAGGGCCCCGGCGAGCCCTGGCTCTTGCCCCTGATGCCCACCGGGAGGCAATAGAGTACAGTGTGAGCCAGGTTCAACTCCTGCCTCCTCCGCTTCGAGGCTGTGTTTTCAAGGGGGCGGCTCAACATCTCTGAGCCGGATTCCTCACTGGTAAAAGATACACACCTACACCAGAGTGCTGTCATGAGGCGCCCAGTGAGAAATTACATGTCACAGGGTGAACGCTGCGTTTGGCGTGAGGGAAACGTTCAAGAAATGGCAGCTATTATTAGCCTCGTTGTTGCTGGCAGACCCTCCGACTCCTACCTGAGGCTTAGGCCAGTTTTGTTAAGATTAATTTAGTTCCCAGAAAAGAGGTGCTAATTGAATTATTACACTTTTCCTGTGTTTACATCTATATATACATGTATGCCTTTGAAATCTACACATGTGTATATTTATCCATTGGCTTCTCTCTTTTAAACATTTGTGAGAATTGTATTTTTTGAGTCATTGAACCATGATGGAATTGTTTTTCACAGAAAGATTGTTATAAGTAATCATCATGTAGGCCACCAAAATGAAGAATAATGTAGAAATGGAAGTTAAGAGAAAACCAAAAGAGAAACCTAATGCCAATACGCAGCTAGAATGCATAGTTTTTATAACCTGAGGGTTTAAAAGTGCTGGAATTTGCTAGTACCGTTTAGGGTTGGATGGCACAAACGAAGCCGTTGGGGGTCAGAATAAATATTTTTTTGATGAATGCTATGACTCTTAGACGTGTAATCAGGAGTGGCTTATCAGCAGCTTTTCAAAACCTGACATTCCACATGGAAGCCCCCCCGGAGGAAGCCGAGCACTCCGTGAATGCTTTTACAGTTGAATTCCACACACATGAATTATGACAAGTGAGGCTGACTACATTGTGGTTTGTTGTGTCTGGTCTGGTTCCTACTTTTAAAGTTGCAGTTGCATTTGGTCATTTGAAGCTTATTTTCACAGTCTGGCCAAGCCAGCAGGGTCTCGGGGCTCTGCAGGGGACGTAAACCGCCTGCCTTTAAGTAAGCGCGCTCAGTTGATAAGCATTTCAAGACTTCATTGCATCATACAAAAGGACTTATGGGCTTATTTAACATACACTATTTGACTTAATTTAGATATTTAATGGAAAGAAAAGCCTTTTATTATCACCCAAGGAAAGAACTGCCAAACATTTTGAGGCTCAGTTGAAATATTGTAACGGATGTACAGAGTGCAAATATATTTCACTGCCTTACATAATGGGGTGTTTAATAATAGTTGTTTCTTTAAATTTAGCACATGTATTTCAGACATTTGCACTTTGTAAATTATATGCTGTGGTTGAAGAAACTCCATTTTTAAAAAAAATTTGTTTTAATGAAGGATGTACTGATATTTTAAAATGGCCTTCAACTTTGATTTATGTTTATTTCATGAGCCCAGCTTTGAGGAGTCCATGCCAGGAATGAAGACTTTCCATCCCATCTATTTTAGTAACTTAAGTATGAGCAGCAGCTAGGTCTGTTGATCTGATTGGTGAAGGCATTCCTGAATGCGTTGCTTGGTAGGCCTTGGGCCCCTCTGTGGATTGGGCCTAGGAGCACTTGCCTGCACCCTGGTGGAGGGGTTTCACACGGAAGTCTAGGAGGAAGCTCTTCCACATGCTTGCGCCTGTGTGACTTCATCTTCCAGAGGCCAGAGCACAGGACCTAGTGATTCTCCATTTGGCGTCCGCTCCTGCTCTCCGAGGAGCTGAGGGGCCTTTATGGGTTGAATATTGGTCCCTCTCTCTCAAAATCATATTGGAGCCCTTGTCCCTAGTACTGCCCCAGGATATGACTGTATTTGGAGATAAGGTCTTTAGGTTGGTAATTAAGGTGAAATGAAGTTATTAGGGTGAATCCTAATCCACTGTGAATGGTGTCTTTATAAGAAGAGAGGGGCTGGGCATCTAGCTCAGTGGTAGAACGCTTGCCTAGCAAGTGGCTCAAAGCCCTGAGTTCAAGCCCCAGCCCCCCCCCCAAAAAAAAAGAGTGAATAGGACACACCGACACACACACACACAGACACACACACACACACACACAGAGGATTCACAGGGAGAAGATGGGCACCTACCAACCAATGAAGGGGCCCTAGAAAGAACCACTCTGCCAACACCTTGGTTCTGAACTTCCAGCCTCCAGAACAATGAGATATTGATAAATTTCTGTCTGTGGGGCCTTTGTTCTGGAGTGTGTTGTTACGGCAGCTCTAACAACCTGATGCAGGAGCAAATCAGAATCTATCCAAAGGCACATGCCATTTGAAAATTCTGTTCCCTCCTATAATACAGTATTTAAATATGGAAATGATGGCCAGAAAACCTACACAAATGGACAAAACCCACGTGAAGAGCATAAAAAGCCCTATTAGCAAATTGCAGAGCAGCAGTCGCAGGCGATACTGACTGAGCCCTCACAGTGGGCTAGATTTGGATCTGAGGTCCTGCAGACAATCTCTTTTAGTTCTCACCACTTCTGGGTGTTGGGGCTGCTGTTGTCTCTGTCATGACAGTGAGGGGTGCTGAGGCAGAGCTTCAGTGGCATGCATGATACTTCAGAGCCACCAGCTGGGGTACACAGCAAGGCAGCTCGCTCTCCAGAGCTTGTCCCAGATGTTGCTCGAGCAACTCTGTGAGATTGCGGTGGGGGAGGGGAGGGCTGGACTGGAGGCTCCAGTATGAGTTCTGGTTAATGGATGCCGGGACTCTGTCTCTGGGACCCATTTTGGTCCCTTCTCTAGGGAGCAGCTGGAAAGGGTATTGGTATGGTGAGGATGTCACTATTAATAATCACTGATACTAGGAAGCACTCACGTGTGTGAGCCCTTACCAAAGGCCTGCACATTCCTGCCCTTTTCGTCCCCACCGCAGCCCTGCCTTGCCCAGGCCGTCTGACTCCGGCATCTGGAGCCCCGGCCGCCGTGCTGCAGTGCCTTCTGGAGCCCGCGCAGGGTCTGCAACTGATGCTGGGAGGGTGTGCAGCGTCGACACCGGCATTTGGCCTCTAAAAACAAAAGCGCTTTCTCCTCCCCCTTATATACAGAAGTGACCTATGATACCAAGAGCTTAAAAAAAAAAAAAAACACACCAAAGCAAAAATAAATAAAAAGTATCCATAGTTTCACCCCACTAGAGAGAATTACAGCTAGTGTTTTTCTGTCTATGTTCCTACTCTTTTTTTGTTCTTCTAAGATGCACTTAATGTAGCTGGAAAGGTACTAATAACTTTTTGAGGGGCAGCGCTAGTTAGAAAAGAGGAAGGACTTTGGAATAAGACTTGGACTTAAATCCTCATTTCCTCTTGCTAGCTGTGTGACTTTGGGCAAGTTACTTCATTTCTCTCTGTCACCGTTTTCTGTCTTTAAAATGGAGATACTACTTACTTCATTGGGTTTTGCAATAACCCAGTGTATGTAATGTCCTCATTTGTAGCAGCTGGCACACAGTAAATACTCAAACCATAACTTTAAAAAGAATCAATTTTTGTAACACATTTTTGTTACTTAGCAACGTGTCATGCGGCAGACACTTGGTGAGTAAGTAGGATTTGGGGATCATATGTCCTTTGCTGTCCTTGTTTATTCTGACAGCATTTTTAATGGCCGCATAGTATTTCATTATCAGCATGAATCTTAGTGTATTTAGTTTTGAGCAGACATTTATTTTTCTCAGGTTTTTATATACTACAGATATGCTGTGATATATTTCTTTGCAACCTTGTAGCTAAGTTTCCATCACTGATCTCTGTTTCATTAGGATCCATTCCAAAAGGGTGAACAAGAATGCGTATTTTGTTGTCTGCTGAAGCAGGGCTGAATTATACCTGGGAAAAATGCCCATTTCTGTTTGTGAAACTTTGCTGTATTTTGACAGTGATGGACACAAAAGAAAACCAGGACATAATTATGCTCTCTGGGTCGCTGACCCAAACCTGGTATCATGAAGAGCAAACAGTAGCTCTCAGATTTTGGTGAAGAGGGAGGAGTCGGGGACACTGATGTTTGGTGAATTGCCCGGTACGCAGAGCTGAGAGGAGCAGCTCTCTGACATCATGTGCCGTGTTCTGATCCGCATAATGTCATTTCCGCAGTGCTTTGGGGACCCAGGGACTCTGATTAGCCCCTCTTACAGATGCAGAAACATAACTTTAGAGGGTAGGTGGTTTGTCCAGAATCCCAAGGCTCCTCCATGGCAGGGCTAAGAGCTGAACCCAGGGCTCTGACTCAGGTGTCTGCTCTTTTCACACACTACTGGGAGTAGGGATGGAAACGGGACTGCAAGAGCCAGTGAAGGGACCGGGTCACAGGCACGTGTAGTGGCCGGCTGGTGTTGCAGGGAGGACCTCTGAGTGACCCGCTTCTTGGCACGGGAGTCCCAGGGCCGGTGTGCAGGGGCCGTGGGGATTGGGATGGTACACGCGGGGCTGTGGAGACGGGAGGGGAGGTCCCACCACTTACCACTTGCCTCGTTCATCCCTCTTCATCTTCCGAGCACCCCATGATGTAGGAGCTGGCCGACCTTCATTTCATAGTGGAGGAAGCTGAGGCCAGGAGCTGGAACACTGGCTGCTGTGTGGCACAGCCAGGCCTGGAAGGAGAGCTCCATGATGGGTGTGGAGTTGGCCGGATGTGGTGGCCCCGGTCCTTCTTTGCTTTCCACCTCATGGCCACTGCGCCTGTGGAATTCACCTGGCAGTTAGCATGTGCTCCAGGGACGTGGTGGTCACTGAGGTCTTGCACAGCTACTTTCATAGTGCATTGTGTTTCAACTTGTCACCTGAGAAGTTCACTCTGTCGAATCCTCCTCCACGCCTGCAACCCCAAACGTGCACCCCCGTGGATCACATCGGGGCTCCATCAAGGTTTGCCATAACTTCATCTGAAAGGCTTTCAGTGGAAGCCTTAACTTCATCCTTCACCCAGGACCATAAACTCATCCTGAAGGACTTTAGACAGGCGGCTTTGTGGAGGGCAGGGGAGGCGAGGGGACAGGGTGCGTGATTAGGAATCTCAAAGCAAGGAGAGAAGCACAGTGAGAGGGCTGGAAGGCATCCCTTGTGTGTCTGCCCACACAGACCCTTCCCCGGTGCCCGTCCCTGGTGCCCGTCCCACGGCCTTTCCAGGCAGCACTACGAGGAAAGACTTGGCTCCTTGCTTTTCTGCTTCCTGGGATTTGCCTGGTTTCAAGCAGGAAGCCGAGGGATCCAGACTGGGAGGACTGTGGAGCTCTGCATGGAATTGTAGCCTTTGCTGCCCCAGTTGGGTTTTACTTGGAGCCTTTCTGAGCGTCCTGGTGTTTCCTGCTGGGCTGCGGGAAGAGCGGCACTCGGCAGTGTTCGGCACTGGATAAGGGAGGAGACTTGGGTTTTGGATGGATTTGGCTCCATCACTTGCTCATGTCTCCAGCCTCGGTTTTCCCATCTGTGAGACAGTGGTATTTACGTGTGCCACTGGAATGAGGCTCAGTAAGAAGCTGGATGAAAATGCTGCTGGCAGAGTGTGCAGCATGGAGTGCAGTCAGGGCTTTCTGGGTATTAGCTGGTGCTAGAGCTCCTGTTCTAAGGAGAGCATCCCACAGTCCACCTACTCGTTGACTATCCAGGTGAAAGACTGCTGTTTTCCTTTTCTTTCTGTATTTTTTTGGAGGGATAGGGTTTCTCTAAGTAGTTCAGGCTGGCCTAGAACTTGCGCTGATCCTCCTGCCTCAGCCTCCCAAGTTCTGGGATTATAGGTATTGCCACCATGCTGGTGTCTTTCTTGTTTTTATAACAGACATTTCACCACAGTGAGTCTTTGACACTTTTCCTTGATGATATTCTCCTCCTCATACACTCCTCTGGCCTCTTGAGACGTTTCCAAACCACATCATTCCACAGTCTGCAGTTCACACTCTTCCATTTTCGAAAGGACATGTGGCCATCAGACACTGGACAGCTTGGTCTCGTTTTCTTCTTACCCACTTACTGTCCTGCTTCCTTTTACTAAGTTTGTGAGAACTGCTTGGAAGTTCTTCTCCGGCCGTTTGATTAGTCATGTCCTTCTTTGCTTTTAATGACTGAGGAAGAATTACTGGGAGGTGGTGGTTCAGATGAGCGTGGCTGGCTGGCAGCCTTTTCCACTGTTGAGTCACCTGTCTGTGCAGACGTGTAGAGCCTGAAGCACCCTTGATGACTCGTCGCTGGTCAGTGTCACACTAACTTGGAGTTTCATTTCTGCTCCTTTTAAGTTGTGGGAGCCTGGATTTCACCGAAGGCCACTCAGAACCATTCCGAGTATTGTGTTCATTGGCTCTTGTAGCCTGATTTCTGGATCAGCCCCTGGAATGGTGGTTTCCATTTGTGACGTAACTTGGTGACATGGTATTGTTCAGAGAGATGGGATTCAATGCCATCATTTTATAGGATGGGAAACCCGGGCCTTGACCCGCTCAGTCATTTGTAAGACATCTCAGAATAGTTGTTGGCAAAGTTGGAACAAAGTGGGTTTTCCTACTAATTGGTCATGTGTCCCCACCTCCTTGGGTCTTGTTGCCCTTCTGCTAAAGCTCCTGGAGAAGCTGTTGTTTCTCCTTCCTTGTGCAGCAGGGATGATTTGAATGTTAGAAATGATTGGTTCCTTCTGACCCCTGTCCACCTTATCTCTGTAACATAGTAAAACTTTGGAAAGCAAGTCCATTTGAGTGTTTGCAGTCTGATGTCCATGTGGTCTGTCCCTTGTCCATCTGGAGTAGTCACTGTGCCTTCTCATGTTACCCGTGTCCCACAGGGCCACGCAGGATGAAGTTCATGTAGTGGGGCACCGGCCTTCACCGTGTGTGGTGCTATGACTTTTAAATCTGACTTGAGCAGGGCTTTAGAAAATGAATTGGAGGGTCATGAATGTTAGTTGTTTTAACTAATAATTTGGCACTTTTCTCTTCCTTCAAGAAATCTGTAAGGAAAAAAAAAAAAGAAATCTGTAAGGAATGTCAAAGATGTGTGCTAAGATACCTTTTGCTTCTGGTGGGAGTGTCGGGCCAGAACTGCCCAGAAGACGCGCGGCCTCACTGCCCTGGGAGCACCCCTTGGCGCCTGAGTAACCTGTACATGTAAATCCTGCTTCAGCGGTAGCTGGTGTTCTCAAAGATACTTCCTTTTTCGTCTCTTCACTCTTCTTCTTTTTCTCCTTTTCCAACAATGGAGAGTTTTCATTTCTATATCAGAAGCTGCCGCTTTTTTCTCATTGTAAAACAGGCAAAAGTCATCACACAAAAGTGGTCTCAGAGTTGAAATTAATATGCTATCTAGTTGGTTTCTTTGTCCTTTAGTATATGTGCTGCTGAAGAGAGCACACTTTGTCCTTTAAAACATTCTATTTTTCCTCCCTGTCAGCTAGTATGTATGCTGGTTATATAACCTTAGCTTTTTGCAGAGAATATGGATCTCACCAGTTAACAAGACTGCTTCTAATATCATGGCAGCTGGCTTTTGAATAGTCCTGCTGGGGAGACTGAGGCTGAGGTTGGATACTCCCTGCCCCCAAGACCCGTTACGGTCACTTTTACTTTCCAGTGACACCATCACTATGAATGTGGTTCTTGTTCCGAGCCAGTAGAGAGCCTTGAACCTTGATTACCCGCCTCCAGTGCAGCTGAGACCTTCCCATAACTATGTAGGCTCACCTCTGTCACATGAGGGTGAAATAATATAATTTGTTTACCGCTCCCGGTTGTTTACCACAGGCTGTGGAAAATATGTTTTGAATTTAAAAGTGTGAAAAACAAGTGTGTTAGCTATCAAAAAAGCTCTCCCCTCAAAGTAAACATGTTTATAGAGCAAGACTCAAAACAAAATACTTGATCGTGATAAGCCTGGCCAATCAAAGGAAAGTAAACATGTTTACCACAAAAGCCTTCTAAAGAACCCAGATGGCGGCCAGCACTCTGCTCACTTGCTTGTCCTTCCAGGGAGCTTCTGTGGCTCCCCTGGCCTTGGGGACAGGGACAGCCTTCCCTGCCAGCGGTGGCTTGCCTTGCACAAGCCTTGCTCACTCAGCTAAACCTGGGTCACTACCCTCTTTCCCCCCAAGGAAGACCCAACTGGAAAGTAGTCAGCCTTGAAAACTAGAGATCAGAAACGCCGGCCTGGCATCCTGCCCTCTTCTCACCTGCCTTACCGAGTAGCCGCTGAGTGAGAGAGCACTGACGGTGGGCAAGGCAGGGATAGGCACACTGGAGCTGGCGTTTTTGATTTCCAGTTCTCAGAGCTGATTGTTTTTCCAGCTAGGTCTTATTTTGGGGGAAATATGGCAGTGGAAATGGGAGGCTTATGTCTTGTATCATTGAACGGACCCTTGAGTGGAAGATATTTGTGGAGTTGAGCCTGCCATTCCCATGATGCTTAAATAGCAACTTATCATAGATTGGATGCCAAGTCAGCTTCCTGGCTCCCACAGAAGCCCCAGATTAGTGTCACATATGATGACCTCCTGTGTCCCCTTCACTGTAATGTCAGGGTCTGAGGTGTAGAAAACGAACCTTACCAGCCCCTGCCTTACCTAATTCTCACGGAGGAAGTGAGTAGCTCGAACAGGAAGTTGGTAGAAGAGACAGAACGTCCTGAGTGAGAGAGAAGTCTTCAGGGTGCTAGACACTTCACAGGGAGTCTCTGATGATGACACTAGCAATGATAGTGACATGCGTCAGCAGAGTCCAGGAGCAGGTTTGGGAGAAGGGCCCAGCGGGCTGGGGACTCCCTATCCTGAGCAGAAGTTACCTACCACTCAAGGGAGGGTTTCAGGATGCAAGGGTTAGGGTCAAGGTTAGGTGTCAAGGTGGAGTCTGATCATTGAGACCCAGGCTGTGGCCATGCCCTCAGATGGCATGGAGATTGGCAGTACATGAGCCCTGACTGCGTACCACAGCTGCTGTTCAGTTTTGCAGTATAGAGGTGCTTGTTCAAGAAAAATGGCGCAGGTAGGATTGAACCCAGGCAGTCTGCTTAGAGCCCATTCTCTTAACCACTGCACGCTGCTGCTTCTCAAATGGACAAGCAGCTTTTAGAGTAAAGGAAGTGTGACAAACAGGCATGTATTCTCTCACTCAAAAAATTTGATATGTGTATATGTGTATTTATTTACTTGCCCGCCTTGTCCTTACAAGGCCTGACATAAGCTTTGTCCAGTATGTGGAAAGGATCATCTTTTGGTGTTGATGGAAGTGACCACACTGAAGGGATCTACACAGAAGCTGTGACCAGACACTAACAAAGCCTAGAAGTGTATATTACAGTACCCGTGACGTGTAGAAGTCAAAGCTGCATGACTGGGCTGTGAACAGTGGTTCCCGTACATGTGGTCATGGAAGTGAGCATTTCCAAGAATCTAGGAATCACAGTGCAGGTGGACAACAGTACTGCCTTGGGGCAGGGGACAGGCAAGGTGGGCTGTGAGTAGAGCAGTAACTTGGTTCTGACAGAGGTGCTGAAGAGGCCAAGTCTTTCCTCTTTGCCTGAGGTCCTGGTGTGTGCAGCATATGACTTCTGGGTAAGAGGAGGAATATGTGTGAGGAAAAGGCAAGGCTCTGGATTCAATAAGCTGTCAGTGATGGAGGGCATTAGAGAGAGGTGGATGTTGGGGTCAAGATGAAAGATGAGTTTATGCCGCCCAGAAGAGAGCTCTGGGGTGCCGGGAGGGTCGAATTGGGAGCTAGCTCATCCCTGAAGAGGGAACATTATCACAAAGGGTGGGGATCACAGTTAGACCGGCCTTTTTATAGCAGGTCTCAGGCGCAGGTGGAGGAATGGGGCAGGTACAGGACACGGGAAGACCCACCAGACCTCAAGTTTCAGAGGGAATTTCCGGAATACTTCTAGTGGAAAAGGGATCAATAAACAAACCAAAAGGGGCTCTGGTTGAGCCTCAGTGAACTAGAAATGTAATTACATAGAAACCATATTCCCTGTGTGTTCTAATTAATCTAACAGGTTAATTTAAAAACTTGTTTCTGAGCATAACATATTGGTAAGTCCTCTGGTGGGTTGAAAGAAATCTTCTGGTGAAATCTTAGTAAAATAATCATGGTTAGTCCTAGGGAATTTAAATGAATGGCGGTGACTCTGGAGCCACAAAACTAGTGCAGTTTACCAATTGGCTAAATTTGGTGACTTTTTATTAGGACTCTAGGACTCCAGGACTTACGCCTTTCAGACCGATGCATATTTAGGGAATATTTGAATAATTGTTATTATTTTTTATAGAGCAGTATTACTTGTTCTTCTCTGAGCCTTACTAATCAAAGCAGATTGGCATTTTATTTATAAGCTGACAACGCATACCTGTTTTTGCAGCCAAGGTGCTTTTTGAACTGGGTTCAACGTGTCAGAAAGTTATTCACAGGAGTTGGTGATGGAACCTGCTCCGCCCACTTCTGTTCCCTTTCTATTTTGGTGCCATTTGCAACAAAGGAAACTAAGTTAGTAAATTAGGGAAGGATTGAAGCTCTTATAAAAATGCGCTCGTTGCCATCAGAGGTTGTGTAACTGGTTAGACAGAGTGGGTCCGCTCTTCCTGTGGCACGTGGGACCTGAGGAAAATCTGTGTGAACTCCTGAGGTGGTCTTGGCCGTGGGCCTCCCAGGACCCCTGACCACTCTGATTTAGCTGTATTAAAAAAATCTATAAAGAATATGTATTCATTCGTGTGTGTGTGTTTGTGTGTGTATGTTGGTGTGTGTACACAGATCCATATATATTTGTAATATGTGCATATATAAAATTCTCAAGCCAAGGGAAATTCAGGGGACTTTGGTGGTGAGTGGAATCCAGAGAGAATAATTTGTTTGGAGAAGGCTGCTGGACAGTGACCAAAGAGGGCCTCAGTCAGCTTGCAGTGAGCCAATCACCTGCAGTCACCTTGGGAGCCAGGAGAGGGAATGCCCCATCTTCTTTGCTCCCTTGAACGAAACCTTCCGTGGGTTCAACTCACTTGGAAGCCGGAGGGCAGCGTTCCAGGACCCAGAACAGGGTGGCAGATGGCAGTGGAACATCTGGAGAAGCAAAGAGCAAACCAGCCCGCGCATTGGCTCTGGGAATGCCCTGCCACACTCTTGCACGTGATCCCCGGGACAGGTCAAGGTGGAAAATAAATCCCCAGATCTTCAGGATGGCAAGGGCAGTCAGCATCCAGATTTAGAGTGGGGGGTTTTCAAACTGGGGCACCAGCATCAGCTGGGAACTTGCAGGGAATTCCTAGGCTCTGTCTTGGACCTGCTGAATGAGGAACTGGGGGAGGGGCCTAGCAATCTGTCCTGGAAACCTTCCTGAAGACTAGTGTCTGATGAAGATGGAAAATCATTGCTGGATGTCTTTTGAGGTGCTGGAGGCTTAGCATATGACACTTCCAGTAGTAGCGTGCTCGGAAAGGCCCTTCCTTATCAATCCATTGCTTGACATTCTCCAGACCTCCAGTCTCCCTTTTTAGGATAGGCAGTCTTCGGTGGAAAGGGAGTCAGGATTATATTTAGGCTGTGGGGGCCAGTACCCAGTGAAGTGCATTCCTTATTTTCTGAGTTTGCCTCTCAGCTATGCGGGAAGTTCCAGGGCAGCTACAGACTTTGGGAGGTTGTTTTTGAAAAATAGATGCACTAGCTGCCTGTGCTGTTGTTGTTTTCCCGATGCCTGGCAGTATTTGGTAAACAACTTGATTGCTAGGTCCTGGCCTCAGGGAACCGCAGCTGCTCCTTCCAGCTCCCTGCAGACTTTTGTACCAAGCAGGGATTGCTCTGGGGAAAAATAAACAGGGGAGAACAAAACAAGAAAACATCACTGTTGTTTTGTTGCTGACTTTACCTGTTTTCCGGAGCTGTTTTGCAACCACAGGCCCTGGGCTTCTGGTTCCCTTGCTTTTAAAAACACAAGGCAGGCCCCTGTGGTATTCTAGGCTTCTTTCTCAGTGGCTAGACTAGCATTTGGAGTAGCCACAGGACTTGGAAGCCTTGGCAAGGACTTAGTGACCACTGCCAGAATGTATGCATTTTTAAATATGTAAATTAGAAAGGGAGAAAGCTTCATTCTTTCTAATGACCCCCACGATGGTAATCTGGCTTTTCAAATCTCTAGGAAAACAGATTGAATATGGCACAATTAATGCTTCAGCACTTCTAGGCTTTTCTCTAAAATATTTTAATGGGCTTTTAATTTATTGCAGCTCTTGATTAGCAGGTTTGAGGCAGGGTTACCAGGACTTCCTGGGCCAGCGTGTTCCTGGGGCCCTACTGAAGCGGAAAAGAACAAAGACATGCTAGTGTCTTCAGCCAGAACCTCCCAGGCCCGGTCCCAGCCCCAGGTGGCCCCCGGGGTCCTTCTCCTAAGGTGATCAGATGACAGTACAGTGGTTGTAAGATCTTAATTGGAGTTCCTGGGGTATCTGGTGGAAACAGAGATTTCTGGAACCCGATGAAGCATCTCTGCGCTGTGGAAGACAGGAATCTGCATTTCAAACTGGTGCTACAGTTTAAATTTGTAACCTGTGGCCTTGGTGGCTGGTACTGCTGCAGTGTAAATAAATAAGCTGGGCTGGGAAGCACATCTGGTGCTTTTAGAACTTTTTTTTTTTTTAAATTTTGAGACCTGTATATACATTGTTTCATTAATCTATTTACTTGTTACTTACTTCCACATTCCCCCTTACTTTGGCTTTCCCTTCTTTTTTAAATCAAATAACTTTTCTTCTGAAATCATTTTCTTTTGGCCTGAAATAAATCTTTTAAAATATCCATATAGAGAAAATGATAAACTTCTTTTTGTCTGAGAAGGTCTTATTTCACCTTCATTTTTGAAAGATAGGTTTTCTGGGTATACAGTTCCAGGTAGACAGCTTTTGCCCCTGGGCTGTGTTCTGGGTAATTTATATGGATATCTGTCTTTCTTTATTTCAGTGGTTGTATTTTTCCTTTCTAGAGCTTAGAGTGGTTAAGTATTTTGGTTAGTTATAGAACTACTTCAAGATGGAATTCAGTTCTGCCTCTGTTGGATTCTTAACAAAACACACATTAAAACAAAACAAAAATATTCCACAAGCCCCAGTGGTGATTGGTCCTTTATTTTTGGATATGCCTGGTTACTTTACTGTATTGGAAGTCAGGCAAAACAGCAGTACTGATCACCCTCTGAGCGTTGCTTGACCAGTTTATGCCTGAGAGAGGAACTTGCTTCTGCTCTAATCATTAGGAATATTGTCCTCCTACAGAAATTGCCTGCTCTTTTGCCCCTCGGGCTGCTGTTTGCTGGTGACTTGCTTACTACAAATGCTCATGCCTTTGAGTAGCTACTCTGACTGTGCAGCGTTTCTTCATCTTAGTCGTCCAGTGACTTATACAACTTGCTCAAGAGAATTTTTCTGAAAAGCCCTTGTCTGTCCTGGTACCTTGCACCACTCTGTGTGCTTCTGAATTGCTCTCAGAGCACAGAACTGGAGACAGGGAGCAGTCTTGGGAATAATTTGCCTCAGGGGTTGCAAACTGTTTTGTAAATGTAAACTATCAAAAAATTAGGGGCCATCTTTGAAAAATTCTAAAATTTTGTTAAATAGAAATCAGCTTATTAATGTCCAAATGGGAGAGGGAACAAGAGAGGGGAAAGGGGAAAGGAACGGAGGGACAAGAGAAATAAGAAATGGAAGGAAAAAATGGAAACAAAGCTTTTGTAAATCAGGAGGGAGAAGGGGGTGAAGGGAGGGAGGGGAATGGGAAAAGAAGAAGCAACAAGATATATCATGTACAGGTACAAATCCCCTATGATGAATGTTATCACTATGTACGTCTAAAATGTACCATTGAAATAAAATTAATTTTAAAAAAATCAGCTTATTGCCTTTGTCTCTAGAATTGGAAGCTTCTGAAGGCCAGCGGGTGTGTTCCCAGGTGAACCTGGGGAAGCGGGGTTCTCCAGTCTACCTCATTCTCTTCCTGTTACTGGCCTCTCACCCCGCCTCCCCTCTGCCCATCTGCCTGGTCATCGTGGGGTGCCTCAGCTTTTGTTCAGAAAGGTTAAAGGCCTTCTGCAGGCTTCACAGCCACAACTCACTTGAGCAAGCCTGAATTGGAAGGGTGTCCGGCACGAGATAGACACTCAGTGTTTTTGCGTTAGCCTAATAGCTGGAAAACATAAATTTCTTTTTTTAAATTTTATTTTAATGGTACATTTTAGATGTACATAGTGATAACATTCATCATAGGGGATCTGTACCTGTACATGACATATCTTGTTGCTTCTTTTTTCCTCATTCCCCTCCCCGCACCCCCTCCTCCCTCCCTATATTTCCCTATAATGGAAACAAAAGCTTTGTTTCCATTTTTTCCTTCCATTTCTTATTTCTCTTGTTCTCTGTTCCGTTCCCCCTCCCTTGTTCCCTTTCCCATTTGGATATTTTCTTCCCTTTCCCAATATATTACATTTTAGTCTTTATTTACACTTTCAGTTTCTTACACCAGAGAAACAATGCGGTATTTAAACATGTGTGTCCGATTTATTTCACTGAAGAGTATGGTCTCAAGATGCATCCATTTACCTAGGAATATCTCAAGCTTATCATTCTTGATGGCAGAGTAGTACTCCATTGTATAAAAGAACCACATTTTCTTTATCCATTCTGCTGTTGATGGGCATTTGGGCTGTTTGCAAGATTTAGCTATTACAAACTGTGCTGCTATAAACATGGGTCTGCATATATCGCTGTGGTATGATGCTTTTAATTCTTTTGGGAAGATACCAAGAAATGGAATGGCTGGGTCAAATGGAATCGCTAGTCCAAGTTCCCTGAGGAATCTCCACACTGATTTCCATAGTGGTTGCACTGGTCTACGTTCGCACCAACAGTGGAGAAGGGTTCCTTTTTCTCCACAGCCCCTCCAGCATTTGTTGTTGGCTGATTTGTTGATGGTAGTCATTCTTTCTGGAGTGAGGTGGAATCTCAGGGTTGTTTTAATTTGCATCTCTTGAATGGCCAGTGATATTGAACATTTTTTTATATGTCTATCTGCTGTTTCTACTTCTTCATCTGAGGAGTGTCTATTCATTTCTGTTGCCCACTTTTGGATTGGATCTTTAAATTTGGGGGGGGTCTGATTTTTTTGAGTTCTTTATATATTTGAGATGTTAATCCTTTGTCAGAAGAATAGCTGGCAAAATTTATAAATTTCTTATGAGAACAAGCTTACAGAGTCAAGCTACTAAAACTCTCTATGCATCGGTGTTCTTATCTGAATACAGAGCTTATAAAAATATCTACTAGGAACTTTGCTGTATGCATAGACTGAAATGTAATAATTGTTGGAAAATCCTTAAAATACCTTCTTGCCCATAGTAAGTTTAGAGATTGTCGAGTTAATTCTTTTAATCTTTGATTCATTTGCTGAGTTGAAAATTTTGTATTGACTGCCTGCTAGAAGCCAGGCCTTTTCCTGAGGTTTTGGAGTATAGTGATGAGCAAAAACAAAGTTCCTTTATTTCAGGAAGCTTATAGTCTAGTGGAGGAGATAGGTAAGTAGAAGAGGTTAAAGTTTGTACATGATGTCAGGAGATCCTGAGGAAGCAGATGGGATGGTGCAGTTGAGACTAAGTGGGCTCCAAAGCTTAAGTAAGGTAAGACAAGGCTCTGATGTGGCTTATGTCCCTAGGACCCCACAGTGAGAAGAGCCATCTGCCTAAGGAGTAGGTTCTGGCGTCTGGGGGACCAGAGTCCCAAGGACACAGCAGCGAGGCAGGAAAAGGTGGGATTGCTTGAAGCAGAAGGAAGCCAGTGGGTCTGCTTTGGTTGTACCTAGGAATCGGGTTGGTGATAGGAGGCCACAGTAGGGAAGTAAACAGTGACCAAAATATGTAGAACCTTCTAGGTCATACAAAGAAGCTTGTTTTATTCAAAAGATGGGAGGCAACCCCAGCCCATTTCATTTTTGTTATGTGATGTAGACACCATAGCTTTGGGGAACCTCTCGGGGCCTTAAAAATTCTTCTTGGGTCTCAAGGCTCTCTGGAGGCTTGGAGAGTGGAGCTTGTAATTTGGGCTTGTCATTTGGGCTGACTGGTGTTAACAGCATCCCTTGGTAGTTTGCTAGAAATGCAGAGTCTCAGGCTCCACTCCAGAGTCAAGTCTGAATTAATGTCTTTGGGAGGGCGGCCCAGAATCTGTATTTTGAAAATCTCTCCAAGTGATGCTCCTGTACACTCAAGTTCAAGAAGCATTAATTTAGACTCCAGTTGGACAGATTTCCGTAGGAGTTGGAGCTGTGCTCTCTGGAGAAGAACGGAACTCTTCCATGGGCACCCAGGGAATGCTGCTAGCCGCAGAGGGCCAGCTCCCCAACCCTGGGCTTGGTGCCACCATGAGAACCCTTCTAAGCACATGCACAACTCCCTGCCCACAGCCCATCTTGGGTGTTGGCGGTTCAGCATGAGTGATGTAAGGTGCAAACCTCTTTTTAATCAGGGAGCTTAAAGAGGCCAGTAGTTTAGGTTGTTTAGAGTAAGTGCGCTTTAACAAAGAAGGCAGAGGAGAGTAGATGTGTGGAGGAGACTTACTTAGCATGAGTTAGTACCCTGAATTGCAAGCGAAGAGATTGGAATCCTGAGATGTCACATGGCTCTGCTGGGTCACACAGTTAAATGAGGACAGTACTGAGTCTAGCATTCAGGTTTCCTGACCTTCGTCCCTGACCACTCCATAATGTGTCCTCTCTTGATAGAAATAGCTGTGTCAGCATCCATCCTTGTGGAATTCATAGCTATTTTTAGAATAAAATAGGATTATTTTGGAGGAAAAAAATCACGATGGTGTCCTCTCTTACTAGTTTTAGCCTTCATTATAATTTAAAAGTAATTTTAGATCATTAGTATTAACATATTCATGGTTTTTTCTTATTCTCTGGAAAAGGTCATTATTTAATAGAAATGGTGCCTTTGTCCATGTAAGATTTGTGTTAACACCTGGCAACAGGGTTTACTGTTACCCAAACCCTGTATAATGGGGTATGATATTTTTGTAATGCTGAAATATTTAAAATATGTGGTGCAAAGTCCACAGTAAATAAGAGCCCTACTGTGCGTGTGCGGAAGTAACTGCTAAGTGTGTCTTTTGAAAACAGTACTTCCGGGCAGGTCGCACTTGCCGCATTGACATACCCTCTTTGGAACGGTGCTTTCCCCCACCTCTAGATTCTATGTGTGTCTTGCTGTTTTCAAGTTTAAGGAAGTGGTGGTTTTACAAGTTACATCTTAGTTATGTGTAAAAAATATTTTTGTTTTGTAGTGTCCCAGCTTCTGCTGACAATTCCGGTTTCCGAACAAAAAGTTTTGGCGATGGTGAGGGCTTCGATGATACCTTCTTCGATTTCCCGTCAGCCGTGAGTGGATGGATGTGATGCCTGCGAGCCAAAAGGGTGAGTGAAAGTTGGTGATTATTCATCTGAAAAGCCCCAAGACAACAAGCCCGTCAGCGCAGTGCACGCAGAGGGTGAGAGATTCTCCTCTGGAGGGCAGACTATCTAAATTATGGACCACATGCACAATTGCTCCCCGCCCCCAGTATGGGGGAATTTGAACCCAGGGCTCTTGCACTGAGTTACATCCCCAACTCCCCTCCCTTTTAAAAATATCGGTACAAGTTCTTGCTGCGTTGCCCTGGCTGGGTTTGAGCTTGTGATCCTCCTGCCTCGGCCTCTCAGAGTGCTGGGATTGCAGGTGTGTACCACTGTGACTGGTGAGTAATTGCTTTTTGGATCCCATCACAACTTTGTAATAATATGAACCACCTTGAAGTATAATTATAATTCATCTTGACTTTTGGGGACAATGTCAGGCTCATTCGTTCCTTGAGAGGGTCCTATCCAAACCTCCAAGTGGTAGGGCTCGTGAGAAAGCCCAGGGGTTGGAAACTGGATTCTCAAAGGTATCCTAGGTACTTTTTTTCTGTCACAGTTTACCCGGTCAAGGTATTCATTGAATTTTTAGAAGTATCTTAGGAAAGACATAATGAAGTTTTTGTGATGTGCGGACTTTCCTCATTCAGTAGCACCTGTTGTGGTCCTCAAATAGATGGCTTCCCTGTAGCAGTGAGCCATTGTGATTTGCCCTTCTCAGAGACAGTAATGGGTTGAGGCCAGGTGATTGTGGGTGAGAACTCTGACGTCATTCAGTGGTAGCTTTGTCATAGAATGAGGTCAATGTTATGGGGAACTAGTTCATGTCCGGTTTTGTATATTGAATGACATTTAGTGGTAGCAGCTGTTGACATAAGCTTATCTTGTTTGTCTTAGTGGAGTTCTAGTCAAAACACATCCTGTTTAATGGAGGGAAGTGTCATGGAGCAAGAAAACACTATATTGGAAGTTGGGAGACCTAATGCTTACCTGACATGCAGAAAATTAGTCTCTCTCTCCTTTGATTTCTGTGTCTAAAACAAACCCTATAGGCTAGAGAATCCTATTCTGTCGGTAATGACAAGGCCCTAGAAATTGTGTGAGTCTCCTGAGTTTACGGTGGCATTTCCAGCAGCCATGAAGTCCAGCTGGGGTATCTGAGTTCCTGGGCTGAGTCAGGAGCAGACTCAGTTCTTTGGTGTTCAGTCACTGGTTCTTTTTAGCTTATCTCATTTATCGAAATGAAAGCCTCCAGCCCGTTCAGTTTAGTCAGCCTCTTGAGATGATAAATGTCTCTTGAGGATACTGTTGTGTACCCAAAGGCAGTATGTGTTTGGGCCAGATTTTAAAAGATTTTACAGCTGGAGATGATTTGGATACTCTTCCATTTCACAGATGCAAAAGGAGTATTAGTAAAGCATCTAGTCTGAATTTAGACAGCAGTGGTCCTCAAAGAGCTTGTTGGCTTTCAGGTTTACTTCCATATAGGCTAGTTTGTTTCCTGACTCCTGTACTCTACATTCCATTCTTCTGGAGATGAGAGATGGAGAAAAAAAAAATCAAATCTTTTTGCCACAGTAGTCTTTCTTTCATTGGCAAGAGACAAGGCGAATGTCGAACAGAAGCACATGAGGTAAGGATTTCCACAGTGAAGAGAAATGGCTCACAGAACTGTGAACTGTTAGCGTTTTTGTGAGAGACCCTGGATCGCTTCACTGAGTGGACTTGGCAAGCCTGTTGGTTCTCTCGCTGGGACAGGCTTTTGGGAATGGGCCATAGATCAGGGGGCGCATAGCACATGTTAAGGAGGGCTGTATCTTTGGGGAGGCAGGTAGAGTTGAGAACATAGCTTTAATTTGTCTCACATACACGTGAGAACTCATAGATGTGTTCGGAATTCTGTTGAAGTAGTACCAAACACAGCTTCTGGATGGCCTGTTCCTCTGTCTTTGGTATTGAGAGTCTGACTCAGTCTCACCATCATAAAAATTGACGTATGAAATTTAACAAAACCACATGAGTGGATTTACTGAACAGTAGGCTCATCTTACTCATTAATTTCAACTGGGTAGAGGCCACTGTTGGAGCAACCAGTCTGAAGGACTGTAATATACGTCTTTTGAAGAAAAACAGTATTTGGGCCTAGTGAAATACCATTTTTTTAATATATAAGAAAGTGTTTTGTGTTTATCAGTCTTTAACAAACGTCCTTTTGCTGTATTTTTAGTAGGAAGTTGAGGCACCCCAGATCTTATGAGTGGGAGTGTGTGTTCTGATGGCTTATCCTCCTCCTAATTCTCCTCCAGAGGACTCGCTGTCTCACTCTGTGAGGCTGTAACCCGGATCTTCTGGGCCCTGTGCTTTTGACTGCTAATTCAACCTCCCATTGTCATAATCCATTCATAGTCCTTTGCCTTTTAGAACTTCACAATTTATTGAGTAACCAGAAGAAGCATCAATTAATTGTTACAGCTGATAATTTGGAGCTTGTTCGCCTGAAATAAACTCTAATTCTGAGTGAAGTGTTTCGTGGAACGTACGCTCCAGGTAGAGCTGGTCAGAGTCCCAGGGATGGGCAGCGGAACAGCAGAGTGCCTCAGTCAGGTGCAGGAGAAGGAATCCGTGATGAAAAGTTTGCACAAATAGATCATTATGGCAAAAATTTTAAGGTAAGAGAATGGGTGATGTTCTCAATCTATGTTGGTGATAATTACGCCTGTGTAATAAATTAATTTATGAGCAGGAAACAGAGAAAGCAGGGCTGAGCACTTCAGGTCTGTCTGTGCGCTCTGGTTCTCTAATGGCACCATTCACCAGAACAGCAGCAGGGTCCTCTCTGGGTTTGCCTGGTGTGAAGCTTGGTGCCTGTGTAAAGCACATCACGGGACTCCGGGAGGGAAGGGTGGCAGGGTCTGCTGCATATTTAATAGATATTTAGACACAGTGTTATTAATAAATGTGATAAGTCTGGATTTGCATGGAGTGTCCCTGAGAAGCATTGACTAGGGACAGTGAAGGTGCTGGCTCCTCAGGCTTTGCCTTGACATTGTATTGTCCCTTTTGATAAACTGTCCCCTGATGGTGGATTTGGTGGGAGAGTGTAAATGTCTTGTGACATCGTTGGTCTGATTTGCCCACAGTTGTTTTCCCTTATTTGCGCATGGTTTCTCTTTTTCTCTTTCCCACAATCATATTCTTAGCTTTTGACTTACTAGAAAGAGGTAGAAACTTGGTAAGGGCAACTTTTGGGCTGGGGATTCCTTGCTTTTTAAATAAAACTCAAGGAAGTGAATTGTTTTCTGTCTTTGGTTTGGGGCACAGTCACATGCTTCTGGGAGAAGGTGGGAGCAGCAGGCTGGCGCTCTGGGGCGGCAGTGCCAGCGGGGACGTCCCCTTCTGGGCCACCTTGGGCTGCGTCCTGTCAGTGGGCCAAGCCACTTTGTTGCACTTAGACTTCCAGTCCCTGAAATTTTGACTTTGAAAAGTAATTTTAACAATTTAATAAACTACATAATCTGTTTTATAAGCTGGAGTGAATGATCTTAAGTATTTTGGTCTCTTTCATAACACAATGAACCTAATATTGGTAAAAATACAGATCTTCACTCACGCCATAAAGAGAGGCTAGATTTAATAAGCAGTTATGAGTGCTGGCAGCTGCCTATCAGATTGTATAACTCGGGCTCCAGCACACAGAGACAGTGTCAACTTGCATTTTCTCTACCAAGTATTTTCAAGGCATTTATTTTGCTTTTCTCTCCAATCCCTAACCTGATACAAGTAGTGTAATTGGCCGAATATTTTCCACATCGCTAATTGGGTGGGGGCCAGTGGTGGAAACCATTGTCTGGCTTGATGAAGATCAGAAATTAATGTGACATTTACGGGGAGGTAGTGGAATATATTAGTAGTGCAGTACAGTTGGGATGGCGAGGAGTGGCCGTCCCTTCCTGCACAGGCGACGGGAGGAGATTGAAGATGATGGAGGAGACTCCACCCTGCTCCATCCCTCACAGCAGTGGCCAGCCCATCTGTGTTAGATTTACTTTTACATTCTCCAGACAGAACTGTAAGACAAATTAATGAATTATTCCATTTGTCAATTAAAAAAAATCTACCAACTACTATTGTAAGATTAAATTCCAATTAGAAGACTGCATTTAATTCAGAAGCTATAACATTGTTTTAATGAATTTTGTTGGCGGTGACAGTTTATGTGAGATAAATTTATATGGTTGTAGGTAGATATAAATTCATTGGATAATGTTAAACATGTTACTTCATATATATTAGCTGTGAAATTTATTTCTTTTCTAGTTATGTCCCCAAGGAGGTAGAGTCAGAGGGAAAAACATATCTTCAAAGAAAGAACCCTTTCTGTCCTTTCTGATACTTGCCTAAAACAACCTTTTCTCAGTTTAATTTTAAAAAATCTGTTAAATTTCTGCATTAACTGAATTTATGATTCTTGGTGTATGCTATTTATAAAATTGAATATAGGTTTTATGATATAGGAAATTAGTCTAGGAATGAGAATATGATCCAACTTTGTAATAAAGGTAATCTGCATTTATATTGCAGATATTTGCCATCCCTCTCTAAGCCCCTTACGGGATTATGCACGCGTTTTCTGGACATGCCAATTCACTGTAGAGTAAACTTTTAATGTATCGGGCAGGCTTTTGTTCACATGACACTTACACAAAGCATCCAGCCTTTTGCCTAAATCAAGGATGGTGAAACGTTCTTGACACAGTTTCAATTTTGTCCTTCCTCTTTCCTGTACCCCTTCCGGTGCCTCTGGTAGACATCATTAATTATCACTAATTGATTGATCACATTCTGTCTTTCACTGAAGTGATATGGCCATGAAATCATCCCTCCTAAACCTTAGGCCGACTTACAGATTCGCCGTTCACACAGGTGGGACAGCAGAATGTAGAAAGCTTTGAGGGGCGGTCTTTGTAGTTCATCTTTGTACACCCAGTGTTTACCCCAATAATGGCTCCAGTCCTTGCTTGTTCTGTTAATGAAATTCATACACACGAGCAATTTAGGCAATGATGGGTTTGTGTTATGATTAGATGTTTGACAACATATTCATTGGATTTGTTTGGTAAATTATTTTCTACCCATTTTTTTGGTTTTGGTGCTATGTGTGTGAATCATTATAGCGTTACAGTGTTAGTTTGTTTTTCAATTTTTATGTCTTTGGAAAAGACACAAAAGAGACTGTTCTTGCTCTCTCTTTACCTCTGCACCACCCAGACTCCAACACAGTGAGGAAGTGGTGGCGTGAGAACTAAACCCAGACTTTCACTGTGCCAGCCCTGTGTCTTTCTTTAAGGGAAGGGCACCCACGTGTGTCTGGTGCTGACCGATGTGGGGCGGGTTTCTTACAATTTCCTTTTGCATATTAATCTTGGTTTCTATCAATACGCCAAAGCTAACAATACCAGGGAGGAAGGCATTCAGCTATTATATTTCAAATGATATCTTCCATGATGCAAAATTCTAGGAACTTAAAACTATATTACATGTTGTTTTCAAAAAATACTCTGTTATCTCTTGACTTGGTTTGGGTACTGCACTGTGGCTAAGAGAAGGAAATTTCCATACAGTGTATAAGCGTGCTGTTGTGCAGCCTGTTGAGAAATGCCATCGTTTTAATTCCTTCCTGAAGAAAAATGGGCAAGTAGCACATTTAAGCTATCATTTCTTTTCGGTGTGCTGTGTATTATTATTTTGTTGGTCAGGGTCAGCAGAGCTGTGGGAAGTGATTGTGGGTGAAGGTGTGCATGTCTAACCTCTTGGCCCACGTTCACAGGGTGATGTGGTTCGCCTTGGTCAGGAATGACAAAATGAGCAGGTCCCGGCCGTGGTCTGGTCTCATGGTGACTCTCAGGTCCCCTCTGCGCAGGATTCTCGGCAGCGCCATCTGATTGGCTGGAATAGGCTCAGATGAAGTCTTTTTATCCCTCCTGTGTTCTATGAGATTTCGGTAGTGTTTCTAACAAATAATCACAGCAGCCATTCATTAGGCACTTCTTTTTCACCCACACTGTTTTAAGGATCACATCGATTATCTCATGTAATCTTAACGGCACCTCTGTGTACTGGATATTATTATTCTGGATTTATTATTGAGGAGACGGAAGCCCAGTGCCCAAGTCTACTGTTCAAGATCACAGAGCAAGTGTCAGAAGTGGGTTTTAACCCGCATGGAGCCAGCTCCAACTCTTTGGTCCTAGCCACGAAGGCCTGGTATGTCCTCATCTTCCAATACAGTCCATGGTTCTCTCAGGTCCTGTTATTTGATTCCAGCAGGGAAGATTTTGTAGTTTATACTTAGCTTTATGAAAGAAATGGAATCTAACTCATTTAAAACTACAGCTTAATCCGCAGACAGGATTTTTATAGAACCAGTGATATAAAAGGGAATGGCTTCTTCCAAAATTCTTTTTCAACATATTCTTCACTTACTGGCTTTTTTCCTCAGTACAAAAATCTCCCTGGATTGTGCCACTGGGCTCAGTATTTGTACACTTCCTCTTGTTTTCTTAAGTACAGATGCTCCTTGTGGTGGCCCTGCATTGTGTCCCAAATCCCTGGGAGATGACTTTTCTTACTTGACCTTGGGAGCAGAGCTGTGCGGGGAAAGTGTGCCAGCTGCCCAAGGGAACAGGTGCAGGAAGGGAGTACCTTGACTTCCAGGCCTGTGTGGCCAGGGCAAGAGCAAGATGGTGGAGGGGCTTCGTTCTGTCACTTTGTCAGGTCACTCAGGCCCTTTCTGTGGACCTTAGAGACTTCTGCCCTTTCAGGATAAACTTTCAAACCAGAGGGCTAGGAGACGAGTTTCAAGTAAGTGCTGTGGGATTATCATCCCTTTTAACAGCAGGTACATTCAGGTATTATTAAGGGAACTTTTCTCTCTGTATTTCTAAAAGTTGCATCTTGAAATATATAAGGGTGAAATGATTATGGTGATTTCTTTTACAAATGTTCAGAAAGGAAGAAAAGAAAAATTGGGACAGAATCATGGTAGTTCTAGAATCTGGCTGATGGCTCTAAGGGTGTTCATTATACTATTTTCTCTACTTTTTAAACTTTTGAAAACTTGTATCAGTAAAAAGGTGTGGTGGTGTGGGCCTGTAATCTCAGCACTTGGGTGGCTGAGGCAGGAGGATTGCTGCTAGTTCGAGGCTAGCTTTGGCTACATAGTGAGTTCAAGACCAGCCTGAACTGCTTAGTGAGACTGTCTCAAAAAACAAACAAAAAAAAAGTGTGGGTGGGTGGGGGTGAGGACTTACCTAGCTCACTGTCTTGTCAGTCCGTGATAAGACAGTCACAGGGTGCAACCAGGTCCCTGCACGCCATCCCAAATGTGACACTGGGGATGCTGGTGTCTGTGCTTAATGCGGAGCCCTGGGCAAGGAGGCGCTCACCTTATCAGCCCAGAGTCGGAGTCACATCCTGGATGGTGCAGATGAGTGGTGTAACCTGACATATGTTCCCTCACCAACCTGTGAAATAATGATAGCTGAGCTAACTGAATCTATGTCACATGCCTGAGGCTGTAATATGTGTGTTAGAGGTCCTTCTAATCTTCCCTCGGGCCATTTTGGAGAGGAGTAGAGGAGACCCGGACCCACAGCCCATCAGATTTTCTTCTGGACCCCCAGATCCTTGGGACTGTGTTTTCAGAGTGTCATCTGTGGAGAGCCTGGGAAGCATGGTGGATACTGACTTGCAGACCCACAGCCAGACCCAGGTTGCCTGGTCAGGGGGAGCTTGGTCCCTGAATCAGAGCAGATGGCTTCAGGTCTTACTAAAGTACCCAAGGCCATATCACCTGTCCTTTCTAGCCTTGGTTTCTTCATCTGCCAACGGGGTTAGTATTCATCTCATTGGCTGTGAATAAACCATAGTACAGTGCTTAGCACTTTATGAACATTAGGGTTAAGTTTCTTGGAACTGTATTTTAATCCTGCTTAGACATTTGCAAATATCCTTTAACCAGGAATATTGAGGTCATGGCAGGGAATGCCCCAGGTGGTGCTATTTGGTGAAGAAAATTTAAAGTTCATATAGCCTTAGAAGAGTGCTTTTTGTAATAATAAAAAAAAAACCTTTTAAAAATCAGTATTCGAGTTTTTACATAGATGTTTGAGAAAGACTTCTATCACCAGAGTGTATGAAAGCTGACAAGTGTAAATATGCAGTTAGATGGTTTCAGGAAACGTGTATTATTTACTGATCAATGCAGTGTCTCCTCTGGAGCCATTACACTCAGTCATTTCCTGTCAATCTCTCTGTGCTGTTATCATCAGTCTATGGATATGCATATTAAAATACAAGAAAGTTATTGTGCATGTGTGGCGGCAGCTTTTTAATTGTTAATAATGTTGCTGCTTTAAAAAGATTTCAGCCTAGTTTACTCTTAGGATGGTTAATAGCCTGCAGAATTGCATGAGAAGTTAGGGGAACCAAAACCTGGCCTGGGGAAAATAAGGCCGGAATGGTACTGCGGTGGGCGTCTGTGTCCCCAGCCTGTGCCCCGGTTAGCAAAGGAAGAGCTTTTTATCTGGTCCTGGTGCTGGGGACGTGGAGTTTCCTCACTCTCTTTTTCCTGCTGCTGTGGTTTTTCTTGAAAACTTGTAATTTAAAAAAAGTGTGTGTATGTACATACTGATGAGAGGCGAATTCGAGTTCTCTTTATCAAGGATGAACAAACTACTTGTGGGAACCTTCAGAGAGTAAGTATTTTAGACTTTTGAGCCGCCTGGTTTGTTAGAACTGTTCCCTCCCTCACCTCTGCCTTTATAGTGTGTAGTACTGTGGGCCATATGTAAATATGTGGGCGTGGCTATGTTCTAGCAAAATTTAAAATATATTTATGCAAACTGAAATTTGAATTTCACACCTTTTCATCTATCAAGAAAGAATAGTATTATTTTCATTTTTTTTCTTCCATAAGAGTAAAATCTACCGTTAGCTCCTGGTGGCAACTTGGAGTTGGCCCATAGGCCCTTCAGTTGCCAAGTCCCACTTGAGGGGTGGTGGCCAGGGCTCAGCTCTTTGAGTTACTGCCATAGCTCCCTGACTTTGCAGTTGGTCACCAGCTCTTCAGTTTCTGATGGCATGATAATGTCATCAATTTTTGTTTAATTCTCATCTTGAGGTAGGCAGTCCTACGCAATTATTTATTGATTAAAAGTGAAATTTAGTGAGCTGTCCCCTACTCTTACATGTGATCTAAGAGAAATACATAACTGGAAATGAGGCTCGGAGTGGAAGATGAAGTGAAAGGGAAAGCCAGGAATAGAAGAAAAGTGGACTTTGAAAAGCAACATAGGATCTATATTCTCTTCCAAACCAGCGCTTTCTAAAATGTGTTGTATATCTCACCAGAGGAATTTAAGATGAATTTCCTAGGAGACACAAGGGAACATTTTGACAAAAGAAATATTAACACACATTAAATATATAGCAAAAGTAGAATTAGCATATTAAGTCTGGTTTCTGAGATAATACTGTCTAAATGCAACCCAGAGGAAAATAGAGATTCTGTCCAGGTGGTGGTTGGGCAGAGGCAAACGCTTATATACGGTATTGAGTGATCAAAAGTGGGAAATTTTTCTACTGAATGTCTTTGAGTTTATCAGGAGGGGAAGAGGAGAGAAGAGAAGGTGCATTATACATATAGCCTATTGACGTTCTATGAAGAAACTTCTAGAGAACGAGAATGTTCAGAAATGGGTGCACCTTCTCTAGAGAGGATGCCTCAAGCCAGAGTCCTCCTTCCTTTCTCTGCTGAACATTTTAATCTTTCATTATGTGAGCAAGTGAGGAAATCCAGGCAGAGGAAATGGGGAAAAGTGAATTCGTAGAGGGAGGCACTTCTGTAAAACAGACCAAGGAAGAAAGGAGCAGTAGGTGAGGAAAGACCTGTAACGATGGTGGCAGGTGGACTTGGTTCTCCAGGCAGTGTGGTTGTGAGGGATGATGGAAAGAAAAATGGAAAGGAGCATCTTAAAGGTTTAGGAAAAGAGTCGGGAAGAATATTTCTTTCTCTGGATTGTGCTGATACTGAATTAGACATAAAGGGAAAGAGTTGGTGATTGTCAGCAAGCCAGAATTCATGAATCAAAGTATTGTTACTGTAGTTGGGAAACAAACATCCGGAAAAGATGAACCTCTATGAAGCAAATATTGTGTTTTCATGTAAATGTCCTTTGTAATGAAAAAGGTCGGAAGTGGGAGAGAGAATACACAAAGGTAGAAGTGTGTTGAAAGCTTTGCAGAGGGCTTGTCATTTTTTGTTAAATGAAAGGTAAACATATCAGGACTCAGAGTTGAATCATAGAACCTTTAATAGGTAACCAGCAGCTATGTGTGGTGATTAAGAACACAGGATGTTGGCTGGACAGCTAGGGTTTGAATCCTGGTTCTGCCACTTACTAGCAATATAATCTTGGGTAAGTCACATCTCTCTGTACCTCAGTTTCTTCACTTTTAAAATATAAATAGTCATATTACTAACACCTGACTTATGGGTGAGTGTGGGTTTAAATGCATAAACATAGAAAGCATTAGAAAAGAGTTGGCACATAGTAATATTTAGTAAATAAAAGCTAGCTATTAGTTTTAAAGCTCGTCCTGAATAAAAAATGTGGTTTGCAATGCTTGCAACCAATTTGCCGTTCTTTCTCTAGAGTATCTGGGGAGGGAATTTTATGTGCACATGTGTGTTTGTATCTACACAGGGAACATTGTAGTATATGTCATATACATGCAAAGACTCGTAGCCATTCTGTAGCCAAAGGCGGGTAAAGCTCAGTACTCCCCAAGTGCTTCGTGCTTCAATGTTTGAGACTGCATTGCTGCTACATGAATATCTAGACTGTATTTGAGTGAAACTCTGGGGATGATCAGCTTTCTCTTTGAGGAGAAGCCTGTTACATCTTTGACCAAACCTTAGGTCTAGAAAGTTCTTTCTTACCTCACATTCAAATCTGCCACCCCTGCGTTTTCCACTGAATCATTTGGTTTGGTACTTTGGAATTCTGAATAACCTGTCTCTTCTGCATGACAACCTGTGGATGATTTGAGGACACTTACTGGGTCCTTCTTGAGTCCTCTCCAGTCCAGCAATCCTTACTGCCCCAGTCATCCCTCTCTTGGCATTGGTTTTTGGGGTTTTTTTTTTGTGGGGGGAGGTGTTGGGGATCGAACTCAGGGCTTTGTGCTTGCAAGGCTAGTGCTGTACCCCTGAGCTAAATCCCCAGCCCCTCTTGCATTGGTTTTGAGTGTCCTGTGACCACTGTCATTGTTTTCCGCAGCACTCATAGCCACAGAATCATATTTTGTGTATGTATCCAGATATATACATATATGATTCACTTGAAGGTGCTTCTTTCTGAAAAAGAACTGTCTTTATCATTTGGAAGTGAAATGTTTTGATTTTTCTTAACCCACTTCCTAAATTTTAAATCTGGGAAGCTGGCACATAAACTGCTGCTAAAGAATCATAAATCTTTCCCGAAACTGGGTTGGCTGGAATAGACTTCTCTTTGTTTCAAGCCAGGTAAGTGTTTGGAAGTAAGAGTTGTAACCATGAGTCTGGTACCTGCAGCAGGAGCTTATTGGGTGCCAGATCCTCTGCACAGTCTCCCCTGGCCTTTTTTTGCAGTTAATCATTTAATCCTCATGACTGTGAGCCTCTTACTGTTTTTCTTCCTATTTTTAGATGACAAAAGTAGTGCTAGGGCCAAGTTGGAGACTGGGTTAGAGAAGCTCAAGAGGGGGATTTTTTGATAAATTGACCAAGATCATTCATCTGTATATCCTTAATTCATATAGTTTTCCAGTCTGCTCAAGAAATTGGGTAGTCTGTTTGTGTCTTTTGCTTTATCCTTTGTTTTCATTCATGGAAACTGTATAAGCAACATCAAAATTACTCCCCTCCTTGATACTCTATTTTTATTCTGTTGGAGCAATTCAAACCAATTATTTTTAAAGACATTGCTATTCTCAGTGTGCTGGACTCTACCCCACTCCACACTGGGGATACTATACTTCATTTTCTTTAAGCTTTTCCCAAGTGACTTTCCTCCCCGACCTACCCTTCCAGCAAGATTCCCCGAGAGGAAGCCAATCACAATGTTATCGGCAGTAGAAAGATTTCAAAATACATTCACGGGCCTGGGTATCTTGAAGGATGGCTGAGTGCCTTCTATGAGACTTAACACGTTTCCTGAACATGGAGCCGCACCATGGCAACAGCCATGTCACATGACACATTGGTGACACGTGTAAGGTGCTGCCACAGCTCATCCCAGGTTGCATATCTGTGACTCATTGTTTCCACTGACACAGTGACTACTGTAACTTGCAGTTGGAAGGTTCTCTGGTTTTCGGTGCCATTAATGCATACAGACGCCCATGGCGCACGGAGGGCTCGGGGGGGGAAGCGTAAATAAATGCGTGCTGTAAACATCGCCTTCATTAGCTTTGCACAGAAATACTTGTTCGTCAGTCAACCTCTTTGCCACTTGCATTCTCTTTTTTTTTTTTAAAGCATATTTTGTTGGTAACACCTTGGAAGCTTGAAAATGATTTTTATTTTTAATCGTAGTTGTACCCACTTCTACTTGGCAAACTTCATGTGAGAGAGTTCACGGTGGCCCCTTTTTAGTATTTATTTATATTCTTCGCATGTAGCAGATCTACTGATGAAGGCATGATTCTGGGAATAGTTTTTTCTCATTGTGAAATATGTAGAATACGTAAGTAAATCAAATGGTGGCATTGTGGGCACATTGCTCACGGAGGGGCCTGAAGGTGGTGTTATACCAGAGGACTCTTTCAGAGGTCCAAGATGGGTAGTATTTTAACATATTTGAATTTTTGAGTGATTCAGTGAGTGATTAAAAAAAGTAGATGTGGAATCTGGAAGACATTAAAGAGATGTCAAGGACAGACGGATTTTGATTTGTAGCCTAATGAAATGTTTTGCCAACTTTTAAAGATTTTTTTGAGAGTAGAACTTTAATCATTTGCTTGTGTTTCTGGCATGGTAAGGTTATTCCTGTTTCTGTTATATGATGAATCCAAAGTGAAAATGGGATAATTTTTAATTAGCAAAATTATAAAACCATTTGCAGCCAAATGTTTCTTGTCTTGTATAAACTGTGATATTTCACATTTTACTTTAATCATTTTAGGAAATTTCATTCTGAAGATCTATTTCAGTTGGAACTATATGTATGGGTACAAATTCTCAATATTAGAAATTACTTTGTAATATTCTTTTCCAATATTGTTTGAATAAACAGTATTCTGTCTAGCGCATGGCTTTATTTTGGAGGTGTCATGTTTACTTTGTTGGATGTAGCACTAATATTGAATCCTGCATTATGAACCTTGGGTTAAACATCACAAGAGAAATAGTATTAGAGGGTTGGAAATGTTTCCTTAACTTTATGACGTGTAGTTTTGTACAGTTCAGAATTGCTTTTGTTAAGGTTACCTAGTAATTATTTGAGTCAAAATGGTACACTTTTACATTACGTTATACCTATATGAGTGAAGAATTATTGTAAAATATATTTTATTAAGGAAGTAAGGATAATGAGCCAAGTCATGGCAGCCTACACACAATTCCCAGACTTTTCATTTTACATTGCTTCTGTTGATTTGATTATGAGAGTTTTATTACATTTTCTGGGGGCTCAAGAGATCCATCCTTGAAAAACGAGAGAAATTCTGTGGAAGTGAAAAGGCATTTAAGTGTTCAGAGTTTGGGTATCTGCCTAGATGGGGGACCCTTCCAGCACTTGCCTTGACCCTTCATTTGCGAGGTGATTGGGAGGGGGGGCTGATGTAGTGCTGTTTCTGTCGGGTCCCCTGGAGGGCGCCGTGTCACGTCCTCTCATTGCACCCTTGCTACAGAAGGAAAATGGCGGAACTACCACAGTCAGAGGAAGTGTACCTGTGGCACCAGCGCAGGGCTCTGCGCAAGGGCCTGCTCTAGACGTTTGTCTTGGAAAACCGTAGGTGTTTCTTACCAGAAACAAGAGGGAAAATGAGATAAGTATCAATAAATTTCCTTCAGACAGAGTCATTTCTTAATGAAGTAGTTTCTTAAGGCTCAGGGTTTTTGGGAAGTGTCACAGATCTACTCACTTATTAATGAACTATGAGTAAGACTAAAGGGGACAGGAACCTTAATGAATGTCCAAACATAGAAAATATGATCAATGAGTGCAACTTCTCTCTAGAATTGAAAGAGGCAATTATAGTTTGTTTGTTTGTTTGTTTGTTTTGAGCTGGGGATCGAACTTGGGGCCTTATGCTTGCAAGGCAAGCACTCTAACCACTGAGCTAAATCCCCAGCCCTGTTTGTTTTTTTTAATTATCTGTTTGCAACAATAATTACATTCATCCTGGGGAATTGTTATATATACATATCAAATCTTCATTATTTTTACTTCGTCTTCCCTTCCCTGTTCTCCTCTTTACCCCTTTCTGTAGATCTCCTTTTCATCTCCACAAAGTCTACCTCCTTATTTTTCGTTTTGCTCTTAAAATTAGTTATATTTTGGATTTCTCATGTAAGAGAAACCATGTGATATTTACCTTTCTGTGTTTGATTTATTTCACTTAGCATTGTGGTTTCAAGCTGCATACATTGGCAGTTACGGTTCTGGAGATGAAAACCGTAGCTATTATATAAGACTTACTTAGAACTCTTATCTAGCTCTGGTGAGACCTTGCATGTAGAAATAAATGCAGCCATCTCTGCAATATTATTAGTTTTCTAAAAGAGAATCAGGTAAGAGTTTCTTTATGAAATTTCTTTTCTACAGGACACAGCAATATGGTAATCTAGAATTATAGTTTTCAAAACCTAGCACTAGCTGCCTATGGCTTTCAAACACATGAAGTAAGGTTTTGTGGTTACACGTTGAAATGGTCTAAGTATAAAACATACACTAGATTTAAAAGACACTAATCATGTGTTAGAGTGATAAGACTGTGTTAATGACATTCATCTTTAAAGGTAGGCAGGATGGCACATGCCTGTAATCCCAGTTCCTCTGGAAGCTGAGGAAGGAGGATTCCAAATTTAAGGCCAGCCTGGACAACAGAGGGAGACTCTGTCTCAAAGTAAAAGTTGAAAGAGAGGGCTGGTGATGTAGCTCAGTGATAAGAGTGCTTGCCTAGCATGTCCGAGACCCTCAGTTCAGTCCTGGGCACCACACAAAAAAAGAAAAAGAAAAATATATTAAAATTAATTTTTTATAGTCACTAGAATATTTACAATTACATGCGTGGCTCACTTTATATTTCTGTTGGACAGCAGTGTTACGGAACATGTCTGTTTCATGTTCCGAAACTAGGAATCTTCAAGAATTTTTTTCCTTATAAAAGGGTTACAAACGTCGTTTGCCGAGTGAATTCATCTCATCTGCTAGAAATGTAGCACAACAAGAAGTATTTCCTCATGGATTATCATCTAACTGTGCAAAGACCCCTTTCAGTCATTTCCACATTTCGTATGCCGCATGCTGTCATATGTAGTTGAAGAGTCAAGCAGTCCACATGCTGGTGATGTCTGACATTGAATGGTATCACATAACCTATTTTTTTGAACGTTGTTTTCCATTTTGTCATGGAGAGCTGTGCATCTCAGACTGGGAGGTGCTCACAATTAGGATTAATCTGAGTAGTTAGGGTCTCCCTGAATCACAGAATAATTTATTCTGGTGTATCTCCAAGAAGAGGCATTTTTTCCCCTTGGAAATTTTGGTAGGAAAAGACATTATTCTTGTATTTTAAATGGTCAAATTTATGCTGGTATGCAATGTAAGATTTTGAATGTTTGCAGTGACACTTCCTGTGTACTTAGGTCCCCTTTGATTTGAGCTTCCAGCCCCTTCCTTCCTCAGTGCATTAACACTTACCACCCTTTCCCTCCTCCCGTCTTATTCAGATGAAATGTCGAAGATAAAACCCAGTTTATATACTGATCATTACCTTAAAAAACATAGCTGTTCCTCCACTGGGAATTTTAGTGGTAAAGCTTGACCATGTTATCCAGCTTCATAGAAATGCTGGGTGTCCTCAGGAGACAGGAAAATGAGAGGCCCTGGCCAGTGTGGGGAGCAGGGACAGTTGCAGGAGAGAGGGGGAGCCTGGAGCTGGGGTGAGGGTGCCGAGAGGAGGCAGCGCAGGGGCTGCAGGGAGGATGTAGGGGGTGCAGGAGGAGAGCCAGGGCTGCAGGAAAGAATGACTTTGTGCCTGGAACAGGCCCGGCTCCTTGGATGGCTTGCCAGCGTGCTGAACAGAGATGGAGAGCCAGTGAGCAAGACTGGGAGGCAGGGGCTTCAGTTTGTAAAATTCTGAGTTTGGAAGTGACGTTCTCTAAACCCTGTTCTCTTCTCTTCATCACATTTATTTAGAGGTGATTGTTCTCCACTAGTCTTCTAGTCTAGGTCATTTTTGGTCAGTTAAGTGTGACATACTGCTTTATGATAAATGACACTATACTTAAGCAGTAAAGGGAAAAATCACAAATTCTTACAGAAATGAACATTTTAGTGTACTTCCTTCATCTTTTCTGGGTGTAAATTTAAATAAATGGTTGCAACCATCTTGTGCCTGTAACTCTGTGTCCTGCTTTCTTTCTCTAACATAACAAACAGCGTAATGCTGCCTTATTGACTGTGCAGATCACCCAGCCATCGCACAGATATTTATTAGGTGCTACTCTGTGCCAGGGCTGTTCTGTGTCATTGAGATGACATTTCCCACTCGTGTCGGGCTTGCTAATTGATTACTGTTTTTCTTCAGGAGGGCACCATCACTGTGTGAGACACAGAGTTCTTTTTGTGTGTGCCATGTGGTGCAGGGTACTTAGCATTCCTGGTTGTACATAGTCTTTGTGACAACCCGAAATGCCTCCCCACCATTCCTGATATCTGTCCATTCTTCTGCTCCCCAGTGGAGGATTACTGGTTCAATGTACAATTTATTTAACGATTTTTCTTCTGTTGACCTTCTAGGTCGGTTTCCTTTTGTTCTCTTTCTCTTATTTGGCGATGGGCACTTGTACACGAGCTGTGTTTATGACTGCTATGTTATTGCAGGGCACAGGCGATATCCCGTGCTACTTTCTCACTCGGGAAAGCCCCTTCACAATTTGAAGACAATACTTTGACAGTGTGTGGAGGAAGGCTAGCTACAAAGTGGGGGGGCACATCTGAGTAAGATCTCAAGTGGAAACCTTTTTGTCTACCTCTTCCTCGATTCATTTCTTACACATCTTTTCTGTCCACCAGCTCCAAAGGAGATGTGTACTTTTGGGGAGTAAGGACATAGTTTTAGAGAATATTTGAGGGCTCTCAGTTGAGTTTCAATCCTGATTCTGCGATTTACTAGCTGTGGGTCTCTGGGAAAGTGATTTCCCCATTTTCTCTCTTCGGCTCCCTCTACTCTAGTATGTGTCAGAGTCTCCCTCAGAAACATCTGATGAAATAAATGAGTAATGTTATTCTGTTACCTCAGATGGAAATCCACATAAATCTAATGTAGTATAGTGGGGACGAACACAGGTTCTGTGTTCAAATTTGGTCTCATTGATTGGCTGTCAGACCTTTTCATGAGTTATTTTGCCACCCTGAGCTTTGGTGTCCCCTTCTGAGAACTGAATTTTTGACAAGCCTTGTTCTTATATTGTCATGAGGAGTCCCTGTGAGTTTCTTGCACTGTGCCTAGCACCTGCCTGTGGTAGGTCTGCTCCATACATGGCAGCTGGGGAGTTTGAGGAAATGGGATTATCTTGGCTAGTCTGGACTAAAGTGATTATAATTAGCATTAGACCTTGTTATGTATAAAACAGCAAACTTGCATTCCTGTCTCGTTTCTTCTCTGAATTGGGCTTCTCCTTGGAGTTCCAGGCTGGTTTCAAAGTCTAGATGTTGGGTAAAATAGGAAGAGATTGTGCCTCAAATTCGGCAGTTTTTACATCACTGGGTAAATAGCATGTATTAAAGCAGGTGGAACCAACACCCACAATATGACCTGCAGAATGTAATTTAAAATGACGAATAGAAAAAAGTGGGTGCTTTTCACAGTTCTACTGAATCCCCTTGGACTGATTTGCATTTCTGTTTCTCGTCAGTCACTTGTGTGTGGGTTTGTGTTGCGTGTTTATTAGGTATGAACAGTTCTCTATTTTCCGTCTTGAAAATCCAAGTCTCTCTCCCCTTTCAAGAATAATGTGCCACATTTAAGTGGAGAAATTCAAGTGATCCAGAGTACAGTGATCCTGTGGTGGTAAACACAAAACCCTGACAAAGAGTATGTCCTCCACAAAATAAGTATTCCACAATTATAACTCCTCCCCCAGCAAAAATACGACCCTCAAGGCAGCGAAGCACACAATCCATAATGAAAAACAATAAAACATACATTCTAGCATGTACTTTTAGTGACTCACTGACTTCATAATAAAATGTAAATGTAATTACGTTTGCGCATCTTCTACCATTAGGCAAACTGTAGGAAGAAGTAAAGTAAAACTCTGCTAATAGGGTTACGGAGCAAGTTCAGATAAATCTTGAAACTCGGGAGTCACCTCTTCACTGGACATCTTCCTCGGCCTGGTCAGATGGAACTGGGAAGAGGATGTTTTCGTTTGGCTCACCCGGCAGCTTTCTGGAGCTGTACCTCTGTGCCCCGGTGGTACAGTGCCGATGGTGTTGGTGATTCACAGAAGTAGCACGGGAGGAAAATATGTCAGGTCCTGAAAAGTGAGGCTCTGAGGGTGAACCACTGTTTTTACCCTCTTTCTTCCCTGGCACTTGCGTATTCCAATTTGTGTGTCTGCAGTAAATATAAACCTAGCCCGTTTTCCATTCGGGTCAAAAAGAGTTGAACATTGCTATATCTTAGCGAAAGGCCTTGCAATAGTCTTGAGTCCTGGGTGGAAAAGGCTAATGTATAGCCTCAAAACTTTAATACTCCGGGTAACTATTGGTACGCTATTGCAGTTTTGAGTTATATTGAGTATAGGAGAAAAATCTGTAAAGTATGATAGAATATGGTCATCAGTAAACCTTAGTCATTTTTTCCTGGTCTTTTCCTTCACAAACAAGGTTTGTTTAAAACAGTTTATCTATGTCTGTATATCTATATATAATATATAGTGTGTGAGTGTATGTTCATTCAGGGTTAACGTTCCCCTTTGGGCTTTAAATTTCATGAAAATACAGACATGGCAGCTTTTAAAACCACACTCCTCCTGGCACAGAGAATCAGTCAGTAAATAGTTGTTAAATCAGTGTTATATATGAGCAAATAATAACAGTGACAATGATGATGATAGCTGGCTGTGTGTGTGTGTGTGTATGTGTGGGGGGACTGAACCCAAGCCCTGTGCATGCTAGGCAAGCACTCTGCCCGGCACACACTGCCATGTGTTTAATGTTTGAATGTGATGGGCTCTTTGTGAACCGCTGCATAGAAATTCTCCCACAGTTCTTTAGGTGATCACTCTAAGCGCTCCCATTTTAGAAGTAGGAAGCTGAAGTTCAGGAAGGGCCAGAATCATGGTCCTAATGAGGCATAAGTGCCTCCCAGACCCAAGTCCGCCTGCCTCTGAAGCTTGTGCTGTTCACAGCGAAACTGCTCCTGAGCTTTTGGTTCAGTATCTAGAGGTGTTTTCTAAGGGAAGCTCACCAGGATGCGAGAAATCATTTTTAAAAAGAGGAATTACTTATAAATAATAATAATAATAGAAACCCCTATTCCCTTTCTTGTGCGTTAGGTGTTCTGTTAAGTTTATATATGTGTTAACATTCATTTTATCTTTATATCAACATTGCAAAGTAGACACTTTTCTTTATTCCTGTTTTACAAGGAAACTGAGACCGAGGAAGGTTAAAGAGAGGTTAAGTAATCTTAGTCACACAGCTAGAATGTGGGAGAATATAAGTCAGTAAATAATTTTGGAAATTCTTTCTGAAGAATACTAGGAGCTAGGGACTCAAACATCCTTCTTTGCATCTTACGAGCATTTCATTTTTAAAGAAATCTGTAATAATTTGAATTTGGAAGGCGGTAGGAAATAGAGAGTGTCTGGCCTGGGAGTTTACAGAGTTCTCCTTTGACCCCACTTAAGGTGAGTTCTGTGCTACGGATGGGGGAGCTGCCTAGAGGTGTTACTTTGAATTTTATCTACATGCCTGAGACCACAGAACATGTGGGGCTGTGAATAAACTGCTACATATCATCCATGTGCAGAATTTACATGGGGAACTGCTATTTGAGAAAGTTCCAGTGAAAAATTTGGCTTTCTGTTGATGTTGGTCTGCAGCTTTCATGGTTGTTAGCTCTCTGGCTTTCAGTTTTGGCTTTTGCTTCTTTTCCCCCCGCATCGCATTCAGCAAGAGAATAGATACTCTAATATCATAATCAAAGGCCGGTTAAGATTTCGTAATTACCAGTCGGTAATTAATCTGAATTTCTGTGTGTGCTAAATCACTTAGTAAATGTTATTTTCTTCTCCATATTCCCATTTGAATCCCAGGAATGACTCAAAGAAATTTGCTTCTTTCCTCAATTAAAATGGAAACAGTCTTGCAGTTGTCTCTTTGAGGGAGGCTGGCTTTACAAGAAGGTGACTTAGAAGGGCTTGGCTTTCTGGGAAAGAGATTAAACTACAGAACGGTCCTAACTGTGTTTTAAATAATGCTGACATATTTTGTTGATGCTGGCTATTTTATTTGATTGCTCTCTGTTCCGAAGTCTCCTCCTTTTTCCTTCTTTGAAATCTGTTGGTTACTATGGAAACAGTGTTGTTTTGGGTTTGGGTGGAGCAGTCTCTATAAATGCAGTATAAAGTCATTTATAAAATGGGTTAATATTTATTCTGGCTGGGCATATATGGAACTTGATGTAATGATAATCATGATCACACATGCAGAATAAATTTGCACTTTTATTGTTATTTTCTTAGTCTGTCTAAATGTGTGCAGCTTTACTTGGAACGCACTGTCATTTCCTCTCTGATTTGGATATTGCCATTTAAAAGCCAACACCCAGTGCTGGTGGAATGGCTCTGACTCTAAGGACTCCAGGGCCTTGGGACCTGATTGTCATTCAAGAGAGGGTGTCCTGGGATTTACCTTTCTGCCTCCTTTTTGTCTTTCAGATCTTCACTAATGTATACTTGTCTGGTGCCTCCCTGTCCCCATTTATGCTTGTGTCAGCAGTGAAGTGTTGTCATTAAAAACCTCACATGATTCAGGATGGATTAATGGGAATGTGGTGAAAGATTAAGGACCAGTGACTTGTCCAGGCCCCAGAAGGAGGATGAGGGAAGGGTAGGGATTTGGGAAAGTTTCCAGGGGAGATCCATGGAGATGACGAGGTGGATCTGTGTAGAAATGTTGAAGGACTGGGAACTGTGGCATACACAGGAGTGGCCCGGGTGTGGTGTGCAGGAGTGGGGGAGTTTCACCAAGTGTACAGGGGAAAAGTGCTTATAAGGAGGGGCGGTTCCCTGTTGGTCCTCTGAAGACTGTCGTGAGGCCAGCAGTAACAGGTAGAGGAGCATATGAGGTCACCGGATCACATGAGATCATGGTAAGAGTCGTCTTACTCAGATGGCCAGTGTCTGCAAGAGGACAGTCACCGTCAGAGAGAAGCGTGGGGGCCCGCTCTCTTTCACCATGTCAGTTGGGTATTGTCAACACAGGCACCTGGTGGCTGGTTTACAAGTTTTTTGGGGGACAAGCAATGGATCAGTGACCTCATGGAAATTTCTTACACACTCCTGAGTTTATGTTATCTTGTTGAGATCGAACTTTTGAAATTCATTTTTAAGTATTTAGGTCTCCAAAAATGAACAGAGGAATATTAAAAAAAAAGTCTCCTCTTAGGATCAAAGACCCCAGCTCATGAAGACTGCTGGAATAATCAAGTGTCCTGCTGTGAAATGTGGCAATGCTGTGTCCCTCTGTGGTACCTCAGGTAGTGTTGGATCTGCTTTTCTAAGCCTGTCCGACGCGGGAGAGTCTGAGTAGCTCATGAATAGACTTGGAACATAACGGAGTAGAAGGAACCTCCGAGATGGTTAGATCAGTGGTTCTCCAAGAGGGGATCCTGTGTCCCAGCATCGGCATTGCCTGGAAGCTGGTAGAACTTTCATTCTTAGATCCTGTCCCAAGCCCACTCAGTCAAGTGCTGATGGAGAGTCCGGCTGTCTTTGGGGCAACTACTCCCTCAGAATGAGAATTGCTGGTCTCTACCGTCTCTCTTTTACTTAGAGCATTAGCATATTCATATAAAGTTTTGGGCAAATTGGTAAGCTGTGTCATTGCTGTCACGAGAACTAGTTAACCTGGCATAGGAAAAAGACAGCTTTTTAGCCACGAGACACCCCAACTGTCTCATAAAGATATTTCTTTCTTTATTGGAAGAGCTGCCAGAACATTCTCAGGCCTTACCTCGAGCAAGACCGAGGAGGATAAGACCTTGTGATAAGGGGTCAGTGTCTCTCAGGGTAATATATTAAAATCATTTTTATCAGGCATTCCATTTCAGGGGGCTCTGTCTGTCACCAACTTACCTACCTATGCATCCTTTGATCCAGTCACCTGTCTGTCCATCCATCCATCCATCCATCCATCCATCCATCCATCCATCCAGCAGTTCTTTGATGCCCCACTTTCTTCCAGAGCAAAAGGAAGAGTGTCATTACCATTCTCTAAACAATACTGGTATTGTGTTTTTTTCTTTTCCTTAAACTCACACTGTCTGTGGTCCCCAAAGCCCTTGTACCCAGTCGCTTCCTCGACATCATTCTCTTTTGTGTTTTTGGCCTTGGACTTTTCCAGCTCTTCATCCCACTCAATTCTGTTGTGGTAACTTAGTGTTCATTAAATTGTGAAGACAAAGCGTGTTCAAGGATAAGTGTCACTTCACTTGAGAAACATGGGTGCCGCTGTTTCTTCCGTCGTGTGTATATTGGCGTTGGTACCTGTGTCTCTTGTGGAGTTGTGTGGCGAGGGGAGGGCAGACACAACCCCTCCGCGGCCTTGCAGATGGTCGGCTATATTTTTCCTTCTCCTGGGAGATTCCAGGGTGGGGCCCGTACCCACACTTAGGCTGACACAGCACCGCACTCCTTCTCCGCTGTGGCCTGCTGTTTTCTGCACCCACCCCCCAAGCTATTTTCTCAATGGGAGAGGAAAGACAAAAAAAAAAAAAAAACCTCCCTCTGAAAACAATCCAATCCCGATCAGATCCACATTGCATAATAAGTGCTTGTTTGGACATTGCTTGGACTGTCATTTTAGCAAGAATCTTCTGTTTGATTAAATAGCTTCTCTGTTATGTATTGAACAAAATGAAATGTATGTCATAACAGATATAACTAGATGATGACAACTTTTCTTGACTGTGAATTTCATTAAAGATATACATTTGTGTTGTATCCCTTTGAATGACAGAAGTTGACAAATAGCTGGGGAAAGTTGTTTTCTCGAGAAAAGTTAGCAGCGCTCCTCAATTCAGATTTTCCCCACCCTAAGACAAGAAAGAAGGCCAGGCCAGAAAAGCAGGACAGGTTGGGGGCCACTGCATGGGGGTCTGGGTAGGAGGAGCAGAGTCAACACCACGGAAAGGTCTGGGGCAGGCTGAGGATGAGCTGGCGTCTGTTTTCGACAGGTGACTGTGCGAACTTGTTCGTAGTTGTCAGCTTTATAAATGTTTGGTTTTACTGCCGAGCATGTTACTTTGATGGGTGGAAGGAAGGATTTGTTCCTCTGTCCATTCACCCTTTGAGCGCCACAGCAGAACCAGGCCTGCCCTCATGGAGCGCAGTGTGAACAAATGGAAGGTTTGAAAGCCGTGTGACATGATCTAACACAGACGCTCCTGGGCCCACACCGGGGACTGCAGCTTCGTTTGCAGGCAGCAGGCTCTGGCATGGGATGGCATCATCAGACCACTTCAGGGCAGCTGCACGGTGAGGAAGGATTGTTCAGCACCCGGCCTCTTGGTTCTCATCAGCCGCTACCACGTGTAGCACTGTTAAGGGGAGGACAGTCCCAGCCATGCCCCCTGCTAGATACTTAACTGTAATAACTCAGTGGCCCCCCACACAATGCAAAACCCTATGAAGTAAGCGCTGTTTCCCACTGTACAGATGGGGACATTAAAGCTTACGTGGGAAAGGACTGCTCAGAGATTTTTGTAAGAGAGGGTCAAGTGGAGACTGGGCTGCAAGCTGTCAGCTGTTTGGCTAGTGCCCTGCTTGGCATGAGGCACAGCCAGGGTATGGGGCTTCTCTAAGGAGCGACTGCAGAGCAGAGGTGAGAGAGGCCTCTGTTGCCCACCCTGGGGGCTGTGGGAAGCCCAGAATCGAAGCTGATTCCTGGCACCACACGTGGAGTAGGGCTGTTTTGGAGGAGCCAGGTGCAGAGGGCGTGGCGTTGTTTGGCTTCTTGATTTCCCAGCTCCCAGGAGCCCAAGGCACCCTGGCTCTGGCCGATTCCCCGAAGAGGCTGGGCACAGAACAGTAGTAACTTGGCCTGCAGTTAACCTTCGTCCCTCCCAGGGGAGCACTCTGACTTCGAGGGGCCTCTCGGGAGGTATCTGAGTCTTCCCTCTTTGGAGGCTGCTGACCTTGGCACTCACCCCATGCTCAGGTGAGCAGGGTAGGGTGTCTCTGGGGCTGCCACTCACCTGCCCTCAGCTGGTAGCCTGTAAACAGTCACCTTGATTTCTTACACAAGGTACCCCATTCATAGTTCGGCAAACCAAGCACCCCAGCTTTACAGAAATATGTGCTTGATGCCACCTCTAAATCCCTCCAGGCAGGACCTCCTTTCACTAGTGCCCTCCTGCTTGCCCTCACAAATGCTTTCACTTTTATGAAGTATGAGCCCTGTAGGGCCTGTTGTAGGTTCTAACTGCAGGTACCACACACAGGCGAGTGAGGGTCATTAGGCCCAGTTCTCTGGGGAGGGAACTCAGCCCAGAGGAGCTCAGTGTCACCATTCCTGTCCCTGGTGGCTCCTGAGGGTGACACGTATCTACCGGCCAGCTGTTGCTGAGCTGGGTGCTGGGGTGTCTGAACCCATCGTCCCGTCTTTGGTGTGAGCTGTCTTTTTTCACAGGCTGCCCGCCTCCGTGAGTTCCTAAGGCTGAGTGGCAGAGTCACAGAGGGAGGAGAGGTAGCTTACTGCAGATGCTGGACTTCAAGGCAGGCACCCTTGATTTATTTGGGGGCCAGGAGGTGGGTTTATAAATGGCCCTGGGAGGTAGTGGAGCCCTGGAACTGTAGAGAAGGCTCAGGGCGACCTGACTGTTGAACTCAAGTCAGCGGTATATATGTGGGGTCCTTAATCTGGACTAGACGAAGCTATGTCACTATCAGATAAAACACACATTGGAGGTGATATTGGGTGGACTTTTCCTTCACCGAATGACTGTGGAATATGACAGAACTAAATGGAGTTTATTCTGAGGGAAGTCCAGATTTCTAACGCAGCTGAAATGATTTTCCCCTCTTTCACATCTTATTTTAAAATCCCACGGAGGATTTGGCTGAAGACACTTGGTGAAATTTCAGCTTTGCACGAATGGGTTCTCACGGATTCTATTCTGCTTTAGAAAGTTCGGTGGCCACAGGAGCCCCCTCCCCCCCGAGAAGCAGCATTTTCCTGTGTAGCCTGCCTGTTGTGAAAACGTGACCTTGGGAGGCTGTGCGCACCTCAGGAAGGCCCAGAGCTCTCCGGAAGGCAGGTGGAAGGTGTTGTTTGAAGTGAACCATATTTTATTTTTCTCAAGACATTCTTGAGCTGATTCTGTGACATGAACATCTAAACAGAGTAACCAGATGCCAGCTGCTCCACTGAAATAGGTTTACACATTCTTCTCCTATCCCCTCTTTCAAACAGAATGGTAAATAGTTTCGTTTCCAGGCGAATAACATTCCCATTTTTTTGTCCCGACGAGTCTTATTTTCACGAGCAAGTTGCTTTATCCAGTAGTGCATTAGCGAAGTGTTTCCTGATTTTATGCGGTGAGTGTTGACATACAGTGCTGTGGGGCCTCTGCCTTGATTTCTCATCCTTCCTGGTGAGCTGTCGAAGCAGACACTCGGCTCCAGGCACAGATAATCCAGGTGGACAGCATGGCCTTGTTAGCATTCAGGTGTTCTTGGCGCCCCACCGCAGCCGCAAGGAGGGCTGGTTACCTTGGGGAGGGACAGGAGCTCAGTTTCAGTCACTCTTCTCTGTTGCTGGGAGGGATCACTGTGACATGGTGAAGCCAGGGTCCTGCGGTCAGTATTTGTAAATGTGCTGTCAGCAGCTTGCAGCACTCTGTGGTCTGCACGAGCCCCGGATTCCCTGTAACTCGTCGGCCTGTGTTTTTAGAGGTGATGTTAGTCTGACTTTTTACGTGGAATAAGATCCATCAGCCCACTTTATTCTAATGCGAAACAAAAGCCATTGTGACTGAAATAGAGAGTTCTGTATGACTCACACCGCCATAAAATATGCTTTGTACACGGAGTTCCAAAGAGATTTATAACTTTTAGGCACCATTTTAGTGTAGCTAGTACTGATTAAACTCTGTACAAGATAAAAGTAACCTACCCCCTACCCCCAGAAGAGAACAACTTCCAAGCATTTAGGTTCAAAGTCCAAACTCCTGGATGAAGCTATTTTGTTTGTCTTTGTTGTAGTCATACCAGCAACTCACCCCCACCCTTCTCAGAGCTACTCCCCGAGGTCAAAGGCACCATGATCAGGTGACTGTTTGAAGGGAATTCGATTTAATTCTCCATATCATTCTTTTAACTAGAGACGGTGTAAAATCAAATTTGGCTCTGCTTACACGGGTATCATTTAGAATGATGGATTCTCCCAACTACCAGTGAGTGTAGAGTATAAAATTTTTATTTTCTCCGTCTTTATTTTAGGTTAAACATGTCTATTGAAATGACTGTGTTGTTGACAATATGTATTTCAGACAGGCTTACATTGCCCTCTGCTGTGGTAGAGACTTCCAAAAATGAATGGAACTTCAACTTGTAAAATATTATTTGTGACCTTGAAACCCTTGGTTCCCTAGACTAGCTAAATGGCTCACTAGTATCAAGAAGATTGGACTTGATTTATTATTTTAGGATCCAAGAGTGTGTTACTTTGCTTAAGTTGGAGTGGCCAAGAAGGCTGTGACAAATGAAGCTAATCGGTTTTTGTTTCTTATGAAATTGAAATCAGTTTAAGGGACTGATTACTTATCTCATTCCTCTGAAATCATATATGGTCTTTATGGGTGTGCTTTGCCTTTCTTAAAAACACTGGAAAGCAAATGTTTTGTTTTAGTAGTACTTGAATTTGAGGCTAAAATAATTTCATTTTGAATGGAATATTTACTTGTAATGATGAGATTTAAAAATAAAATCTATGTTACATGAAAGATACAAGATGAGGAGGAAGATTGCCTTTTGACAATGTGTTTGTGACAGTTACACAAATCTTTATTAACTGGCCATAGGAAAAAAAAAATCTGTGTTTGGTGAAGGATTGGGGAGATCCCCTCATCATTCCCTGCAGGTAATTTTTGCACCTTGTTCAGTATTTAAATACTTTTTAACTGCTAAGTGTCCATCTGTGTACCCATCTTGGGTCTCTAAACTAGTGTATGAGGTCTGACCTTGTTAGTAGCTTTGTTTAGACATCTGTCAGGACAATATGTTATCTTTCCTTAAAAATGCAAATGCACTCCTTGCAATACAGAGCTCTTCAGTCAATAAATAAATTGAGGTAAAGACTGTACCTAATACCCATTTAATTTAAATTCATTTTATAAGCATAAAGACGCCTTTTAAGAGAAGCTTTAATTCCTACTAGCACCTTGATTTGTGGTTGCCATGGAGAATCAAATCTGTCATTTGACAAGAAAAGTCACCCATTTATGACAGCACTTTATCTTGTCTCTCCAGGGGAAGAAAATGTCAAAAGTGAGAGCAGAAAAAAATAAAGCCTTGAAACACCAGAATTTCTTGATTTCATTTTTATTATTCAGCTATCATATCCTTTCTGATAATAGCAACTTGGTGAAAATAAATAATGTTCCTACAGTAAAATCAAATATTTCCTATTGGAATGGACAAGGTTCTTTGTGACTGTCACTGCTGTGAAGTCTGGCAAGAAATAGTGTTATTAGATAAACCTACGGTGCCCAAATCCCATTTTCTTTTCATTATAGTGTCAAAATAATTATACCTGTGTAATTTGGGGAAGAAATTGCAGAATAAGTAAAATGGTCCATTGCAAGAGATTGCTTTACGCTTGTGTTTCTTTCTGGGTGGGGTTTCTGCCAGCGAAAGAAATAAATGCTGGGGAAAGTATTTTCATTTGAATAAAGAGGTAGAGTAGGTAGTCCATATTATTTGCTAAATGGGTAGGTAAATGCTATATTCTGTTACTTTCTCCACATACCTATTTTGCAAATCAGAATAAAAAGGCCAGACCACTCTACCTCATCATGAACTGGGATGTTACAGTTTTAGAAATATTTTTAAAACTGTTTCATCTGATCTGATGTTTGTTTGGGCTTCTAAAATGGGGCTTGCACCCTCAGAGACTGAAAATATTTAAAGTTCTGATCCAGGGTGATTCCTTATTGCTTGCCATGTTTCCGTGTAATGTACGTGTGAGCACTGTGTGTGAGAGCATGTATACCTTGGAGGGCTATTTGCCTGCTGGCATCCTTAATGGGTAAACTTTCTTTCTTTCTTTCTTTCTTTTTTTTTCTCGAGATTTGCATTGCATTAAACAAACAAACAAAAAAAGTTGGCACTCTGCTCAGATAAGCACGTGAATCTGAGCTGCATCTTTCTTGAGGGTCAGTGTTTTTGAGTGTTGGAGTATTACATAGCTCGATGGGGTTCAGAGTGAAGTAATCTTGTATCAATGAGATAGCATTGTAATAGCAAGCCCTTTAGTGAAGGTTTAGTGTAAATATCTGGCTGGTAGGGGAGCTGGTTGCTGGAACAGTTGTGCCTCTCTGAGATTACGAAAATGGAGAGAAAAGAAAGGGCTGAACTCTCATTTTCCCGAAATTGGCACGCGGTGCTGGAGTCGTAGCCAATACTGGTTGGGATGTGCTGTGAGGAAGGCTGCGACACAGAAGTCCCCATCCTGAGCCGCGTGTCTGGGGCTGGAGGCAGGGTGTTTGCTGAAAAGAAGAAAGTAGGGAGAAGGAATGGATAAGTCTTGGTGGCAAACAAACCCACCAATAAATATCAATAAAAACACATTTGCCAGGTGTATCTTGTGATTGGCTGACTGAGCATGTCAGACAAACTGCATATTTTTACTCAGCGGTTGAGCCATTTCCCCTACTATTTGTGTGCACAGGAGAACGCAATTGCTGACATATAGACAGAGTACACTAAAATATGCTCTGAAGAGCTGTGTGTGAAATAGGAATTGGTGAGAGCCCTGAATTAGTGCTTCCTTGTTATTTAACACTCACAACTATGGCCTTCCACTCTGATAAAGTTGTCGCTCTCATTTTGTGAGGGCAGCAATGGAGATAGTAATCATTCCCCGCAACAGGACCTAGATCTCAGCTGCGGTTTCTGAGGATGTTTGATGTACGTACCCAGCAGTCATGGAGAATATGTTTGATTTTTGAAGAAAAAAGAACTACATTAATTGATAATAAAATTAAAATATAACAAGATCGTCATTTACAGAAATGTTCTAAAATTGTGTATGTACAGTGCTTGACTGTGTTGCGTGGAAATACACTAGGTTGGCATTTTTGACTAATTTTATTGGATTTAAACATTTTAAAATTGTAGGTATATATACCAGTATAGTATAATAGACAATAGTATAGATAATAATATAACTTCCCCTCTGATTTCTATGAATTTCTGGATGGGTGTCTTTCTTGCTTGCTTGCTTGCTTGCTTGCTTGCTTGCTTGCTTTCCAGTTTCTTGGGGAGGATTAGCAAAGACATTTAAGAACGTGGCAGAGCTGTGCGATACGTAAACTCTGCCCTCAGTGGCCCAGCCTCCTGTCCACCCTCTCCAGTGCCCATCTTCCTATTCCAGTCTCACAACCCAGGTGCACACGTTCTGCTGGCTTTGTAGGTAAGTAACACATCTCGGAGATAAGTTGCCAGGGCCATCTTTCTCATATGGGGCATCTTCTTGAGCAATACCTGTACTTTAAGAAAAAAATTTAAATAAAGCCACCAATATTAGTTGGCTGAAATTTCTCTCTCTCTCTGTCGCTCGCTCTCTCTCTCTCTCTCTCTCTCACACACACACACACACACACACACACACACGACTGTTTTGTATCTTATGGGTTGATTTGAGAGTAGGATTACCCTGTTAAGAAAACTGCCTAGCATGTTTAGCACTTACAATGTTTTGGTTGCTTTGTAGTTTAGGTATCTTATACTACTGCTCTGAGTAGGAGCTGCACCTGTCCCCAACTTTCAGAAAAGAAACAGTGCTAAAGAAGACAAAGACATTGTCTTGCGTCCAAAGGCCAGTGCATGCAGGAGTTGGGATTTGAACAGCCTCCTTCCATAGTCTCCGAGGGGTGGCGGAAAGGATTGAGGGTTAGGGAGAGCACGGAACATTAATTTTGGGCAATATTCTCATATTCACAACTCATGTATAAAATAGCTGCTCAGTACTTTGGGAGCTAACGCTGACATGCTGAAATATTAGAGATTTAACGGAAAACCCACAACCTTCCATTGAATGTAGCTTCTTTGCTTCTGCAATAGTGAAAGTAACAGAAAACCTTATTTACATTTCAGAAATAGTGTCCTCAAATTTCCTGTTTTGCCAGACTTTTGCAAAGTGTGTCTCCTTCTCTTTCTCTTTTTCTGTTGTGCCTCCTGCCCACATGCTTGGCTATGAAGTGAGCCTGGCCTGTTTGTGGATTTGGTGTTGCAGGATGCCTGTGTCTTTGCTAGGGAAGGGCCGCTGTTCCCTCCCCCGAGTACTTTAATAATCAAAGCAAGGGTGACTGTTGCTCTCTGCACAGACTTTAACTCCTTTCCCTCAGCTTGGCATGACTCTTCGGCTGTGCTGTTTGGAACCCTGCTGTCTGTCCAGGTTACTTCACCTGAAGGCTTGCTTCATTGTGTTATTAATGTAGTCAAATTACAGTCATGTTTTAATCACTTAATTGACTAGAAACACTTTGAACTGAAAAGTAAAATGGTGGTGTGCATTAAACCGTTCTCACATATTCCTACAGATCTGCAGTGGCTGATAAAGAAAGAGCCAGTTTGCATGTAACTCCTGCCTCATGCCCACCTGTAACTATCACTAATAGCACTTTTCTTTTGTTAGATAACTTGCATCAGGGAAATTGAAACTGTTGGAAGTAGGGTCCTGTAAAATATTTTGACTTTTCCTATTAACAGAAGACTTTTGGGCTGTTATTCCAGAATTGAAACTTGGACCTTTAAAAGCATGAAGTGAGAAAGGTACCCCAAAGCAAATGCATCCTGTTTCTCTCTCACTTTGCAATTAGTTCGGTCTTGGAAATATCATCCCATCCAATGTTTAAGAGTTTTCATCATTCGTTTTATCCAGATTTTATCCAAAGCAGTGTTGTTTTAAATATTTAAGTAAGGACACCTTTGAGAGCTAGTTTTCAAGTTTTCTTTAATTAAAAGGGAAGAGTGTTTAAAGACCAAAAGCTAACATATAACAGATTATTTATTGCTGCTGGTTAAATTAGTTGGTTTGGTCCCAGACAAAGTAAATACCAGATTGAAGGGGCGTACTTTCTTCTTTAGCAGGTCCGGGTTTGTTTGAAAGGGCCTGTACAGAAGGATGCGCTTTCGGATGTGTGCCTTGCATCTCAGACGGTAGGCGGGGTGGGGGGAACGTGTGCTTGGGCAGACATTTCCACGTCTGCCTGTCATTTTCTATGAAGAGTTTAGCACTGAAAGCATGTGTGTGTGCATGTGTTACTGAGAATGCACACATTTCCTCTTTAAAATTTGAGTATTCGTAAAGAGATGTATATTATTCATAAGAAGCCCAGAACCACTCCCTGCCCCATTGACTTTGGGGAGCACGTACAAAGCTATAATATGCTTTTTGAAGTTTTTGAAAATTATACAGTTACGCTGTGCTGATCAGTTTTGCAGTATTTTGAAAGCAAGCCTGTGAATATGGCCCGGAGGAGATGCCCACTGGGAGGAGATGCCCACCGGAGGAGATGCCCATTGGGAGGAGATGCCCACCGGGAGGAGATGCCCACCGGGAGGAGATGCCCATTGGGAGGAGATGCCCACCGGGAGGAGATGCCCATTGGGAGGTGCTCTCTGACTCTCAAACTGCTGCAGACTGCAGAACTCTGGGCGTTGGTGATTCTGAGTCAGTGAGTCTGAGATGGAGCCCAGAAATCTGTATTTTTCTAACAAACCCTTGTGATGATTCTAATTAGGCATCTCACAGACCTTTACATGTATTCTAGAAGATACGTATCATCCTTAACTATGCCACTGTTAAAAGCAGCCGCCCCAAAACCTTCTAGAGCAACGTCTCTCATGCCTTTGTGTGCATGGGGATAGCAGCTGGGGGCTCTCATTCAGGAGATCCAGGACCAGGCTTGCTTCTCTCTGTCTCTCTCTGTCTCTCTCTGTCTCTCTTCCCCTCCCTCTCACCGCCTCCCTTCCTCCCTTCCTCCTCATTTTCTCCCTTCTCCTTCCTCCCTCCCTTCCTTCCTTCCTTTTTTCCCGTCCCCTCAGTGGGTATTGAACCCAGGACCTTCACATTGAGCTACATCTTCAGCCCTTTTTAAAAAGAATTCTTATTTTGAGACAGAGCCTTGCTAAGTTTTCCAGACTGTACTTACACTTGAATCCTCCCAGAGCGCTAGGGTTGCAGGCATGCGCCACCTTGTCTGGCTTGGGCTCTACATCTTTGAAAAGAGCATTGGTGATATCTGTGCCGTTTTTGAGGCCACACTTGGAGCATCAGGGTAAAGTTGTTTATATTGCAGAGTCTTTGAAAAAAATTGTAAAGCAGCTCTTTGGGTGCTTTTGTCTCTGTGGTTTTTGATTGAACACCTGTGTCCCCCTCTGCCTTGATGCCTGCTTCAGTGTGTCACCGTGTCTGAACATTGAGGAGCATTTTTGAAAAAAGTGAAAATGCCAATGGTGCATCTCATGTATGTGGAGGCACAGAGATTCTGAACTATCCCCGGTGTCCCAGCTCTGACCGCCTCGCGGGCCTCTCAGCTGGACGGGGGACCCTTCCAGACTCTTCAGAGACACATCCTCTTCATCGGCTCTTGCTCCTGCTTTGTAACAAAACAGAACATGTGTCCTTGTAAATTCCGGGTTGCTGGAGTGGGCCACCTGCAGGGGCAGTAGTAGAGAGGTAATGCTTGCCCTCAGTCTGGCTCAGAGTTGTCCTGCTGAAGTATAAACATTGGCTTTGTCAAGCCTTTGGTGGCAGGAGAGGCAGTTTGCTGGCAATACTCGAAATCACACTCAGCTCAGTTTCAGAGGTACAGACTCTTTGAGCTGGGTCTGTTCTTTGTCTAAGCACAGATGTCCAGGGCATAGTGAGCTTTCAGGATATTGTCTCTGCATGAACGGGGATGAGGACAGTCTTTTTTCATTTTAAGGCAGAGACCATGAGGGTGTTGGTCTTGGAGCCTGGTACACGTTTGTGAGTTCCTTTTACACTTGGCCTCTGTGGCAGAGGACTGTAACCAGTGGCCTAACTCTAACTGGAAATGCCACCAGTGAGAATAGGGTTCCCGATCCCCAAGGTGATAGTGATTGTATCGATGACTTTGGACAAGATCTCTTGGTGTATGGAGTGGGCGGTGGTTTCATTCTGTAGATTAAAAGTTTAAATTAAAATGAAATCTATGAGACCATCAGCTGCAGACAGTCTTTGTTCTCGTGCTGAAATCCTCTTACAACGCACTCTTCACTTCAGCGATAGGGCTGCCTGGATCACGCTGTGAACCTGCTTTGGCCTTTAAGATAACCAAGATAACTAGGCTTCAGAATATCCATCGGCACATGTCATTCAGCTTGAAGAATGGATCTTGTAGTTCGGGTTTGAAGCAATAACTCTCTTGCCTGGTAAACATTATGAAATGGGGTTTCTAGGGGTCCATTTTGGGGGAGGGACCCTCCTTTATCTTTGGTGTCTTTATTTGACTGGCTTTGGCATTTATTATGAAGTCATCTGTATCCTTACTCCCCTTCCTTAGGAAGTTAGAAATAGGCAGAGTGGGAACATTCACTGATGTCTGAGCAAAGAGTACTGAGTGTGTTAAGATTGTGGCATTTTGGTCTTAGAAGCAACTTGAAGTAACTTGTATTCTAGAGGGCTCGAACTCAAATTGTTAGGAGAGATGCAGAGGGGGCTGAAAAGCATAGGCGGATTGCTGGGGAACCTGGGGACCAGCACAGGCCGTATTAAAAGGGAGCCACCACCGCTCAGCTCCAGCCAGTTGTCCTCAGGACATGGGGCCATATTGTTAGATTTTCTGATTTTTCTAGAGGTGCCAGAAAGCAGAGTGGGCTCTTATGAGTACTAAGAGTGTTCTTCAATTTGTTTTGAGGTTTGTTCATTTTAACCATCGGGAAAGGGGAAGGAAGGGAGCAAGGCTAGTCTGTGGAATGCATTTCCATTTTCTGGGAACACCAGCTGATTTTCTCAGCAATTGAAAAGCTATCAAACAATCACGTTTCACTGCAGTTGGCTTGGGAGGGAGGCAGGCACTTCTGCTCTGTGACTATCAGAGAATGACAGGTCTTGACCAAAGCAGTGTCCACGTCCAGAAATGTGTGCCTCAGCCCTCGAAGTTCAGCCCTCACAGGTATTAAAATGTAACAAGAGCCTCGTTTGGGTCAGTAAGCCTGAACCTCATCATTTATCCCAGAGAGAATAAAATTATGTCTAAAAATTCATCTAGGTTTGTGCGTGCTCTGAATTGTCCCTGTCTTGGCTTGCTGGTTCTTTGGGTCTGCCACGTTATTAAAAAAATAAACTATCATTTCAAGTCAATCTAACTTGTGCCTGTAAACATAGGTGCAGCAGAAGAAATACCTCTACATTTGCCCCCTTCGTGTGGGGTTTAACTCTAGACTGAAATTCCTGAGTATTTAGTTTTGAGCCTAATTTTGGCTTTCTCTGTGTGTGAGCTTTTCGTGTTTCCTTTAGAGTTCCTTTTGGTGACATTGTTTCAAAACATGCAGGGTGGCTGTCAATAGAAATGGATATCAGTTCACCTTTGGAGGCTCCAGTGGTGTTTAATTTTTTACCTTGCAGATAAAATTTTGCAGTTGCGCTCATCTTTCTGCTCTCCTGGCACCAGCTTCTTCCACGGAAAGATGTTTGGCCACCTGTGTAGGGATGTACACCTACGTAAATGAGAGACAGATATAATTCTTTTTTTTTTTCCTCTTGAACCCACTGTGCCCTAGGAAGCTATTGTTTTACCTATAGAGTTATCAACCCAAAAGTAGCCTGGAGTTAGCACCTATATGTTTATTTGGGGATTTGACAGTTCTTCCAGTGAGACAACTCCCCCTCCACATCTGTTGATGACTGGATAATTTGACATCTACTCAAATGAGACTCAATTTGCCTTTCTTTGTGTTTCCAGCGTGCTCTAGTCAATTTTTTGTTTGTTTTTAAAATAGTAGATGACCACTCGAGCTGTTGGTCCAAGTGTTGACAATACAGTATCCCCGTCCCGCCCCTCCAAGCCATTTCCCCATCACTCCGCCTTTCACTGGCTTATCAGACCATTTCTAAACTCCTGGTGTTTTAATTACTGTATTGTTCATCAGGTTAAATTGTATTTAATTAGCTGTGTGTTGTATCTTTTTGTTTCAATGAAAGGATTATTAGGGGTATTAAAAAACTCCATTTAAACGAAGCCTCCTCATTTTAAACACATATAAAAATTCTTTAAGATGTCTTTTATTCTGGATCTCTTTATCTTCCTCCACAAGCTTTCTGAGAATAAGTAGTGCATGTTGAGGTTTATCTTTGCTTTTATGTGCTCTAGCCACATGCTTAGCATTGAGCACATTTGAGTTGCATTTCATTGGGCTTTCACAATCCTTTTATAAAGGGACTGATCTGTTAACATCACCCTCTTTAGATCTAGCAGACAGGATGTTCTTCCATACAAAGAAGGGCTCACAGTCTTTCTGGCCGGCCAGTAAGTGAATGATTTCAGGCCTGGTGGGCAATACTTGTGTCCATGCGTAACACAGCTCGACCACAGTAGTAGGCAGCTGCATGTAATTTTGAACTCCACTCATTGAACTGTAATAAAACAATATAAGCACTGCTTGGGGGGAAGATTGGATGCAGTTATCCTTACACAAGGCTCAGGCATATGAAAGCAGTGCTGGCTGACAAGAGGATTTTGAGATTTGATTTTGATTGAATTGCAGAATTGAACAGGCCAGGAATGTCAGTGGAAGGCTAAACGCCTGTAGTGCCATAAAGTTTTATTCATGTGAGGCTTTCCAATATCAAGTAGATGGATTATTGGAAAAGGTGTCAGGGGACATGAAATGGACGTGCCCAAAACATAAAATGTAGGCAGGAGGGAAAAATTACTTCTTGCTTAGTATATAATTAGGCCTTCAAAAAATATTCTATAAAATTGTTTATTCTTCTGTCTAAAGAAAAAGAAAACGACCAACTTTTTGTATCACTTACTCCTTCAAGAGCAATTGAATTTTGCAGTATTTAGACAGGAGTTTCTCTATGCCATTCTTTAGTTGTGTTTGAAATTAACACAGGGTGATGGGCTTTCTTTAAAAGGGTGAAGCAGGACGGCCCTCATGTTACAGATGCTGAGAACTACTGCACTGTGTTCAGAAACAAGAGAGCCATGTGTCACACTCCATGACATATTGGCTTATTTTATAGCTCAGTATGACACAGGATCATACATGAATTTGCGTGGGACAGCTGCTATCAAAATTCATGTGACATTAGAGACTGCCGTTCACTGGCCACAAATGGGCGAAGCTGTGCAGAAGGTTGGGTGGAGAGGGGGAGTTTATTATGTCTTCTCTTGGCTCTTCATGAGCAGGGTTTCTATTCCAGTCGTTCGGGAAACACCTCTAACAGTTTCCAGCACGGAGGAAGAAACACCTGTAATTTTTCAGTTTTGACTCTTATTTGTTTAGTATTTTAAACCCAAGTGGCTTCAGTTAAAGAATAAAAATCAGGAACATACACACTCTGATTCTAGTATGCAGGTGTGGGTTTTCTTTGTCTTTCCACCTACCTCTTGTTCTAATGTATTACGGATTTGGAAACATGTTTATTTGTAAATGAGACTTTATGAAGTAAAAGTGGAAAATTTTCAGAAAGGAGATTTCACATGTGAAGGGCTGGTTTTTAAAAAGCCCCCTTTCCTTTTAATGCTCCGTGTGTACGTGTGTTGGGGAAGAAATGATGTGCCCACTACTGAAGTTTCCACTCTGAGATTTTTAAGGCTTTTATGCACCTCAGATTCCATAGGTCTATGGTAGAGTGTGTTTAGTTATACTTTATTATTTAGTTTTTCTAAAAATAAGCTCCATGAATATTTATCTAATCAAACAATGACTCATTTACACACAGAGTTTGAAAAGAAAAAGAGTCCTCCAGTAGAGTGGTTAGATCCCGTGGTCAGTAAGTGACCCCTTTCGGTTTTGCATTATGTCCTGTTCTCCCGAAGGGTTTATGCAGGTAAAAAGGGATGTCTGGGACGGGCTTTTCTGCTGTTTGTGGGATGGATTCTGGTTTGTGTGGGACAAGATGGGAAAACCTTGTCAGGGGATGATGAAAGAAAATGCTCACAAAGTGGCAAGAATTGACTTTGAACTTAGTAAAATTCTACGAGATTGTCTCTTGCCTGGACGGCTCCCAGCCATGAAATTCTGGTCTTTAGAGGAGAAGTGTGTTACAGTGTTACCCATCAGTTTACATCTTGGAGCCTCCTTGCAGGTTATTGCCACACATCCAAGTGCACGAAAATAACGTTTCATTTCGCAATCTCCCTTAAACACTGGATTAAGGTGATGCAGGCAAGGAGCCTGGGGAGCAAAATTTAAGGAAATACTTGCTCTCAGGTGCTGCCCTTGAACTTGAACAGCCCTGAAAACTAATGTGTCTCTACGTTTTACACACTGGTTGCCTTGCTTGCTTTCTCTTACTTACACCTTCCTATATTTTTGCAATACCAAAAGAAAGATCCATGATGAAGTAAAGCACATTCACCTTTCTGTTCTTTTTTTCTTCTTTCTGGAACCTACCCTGTTTTTCATACCAAAATTTAAAAATGACCATTACTGTGATCATACGATATTGTTGGATTACTGTTTCCATACAGCTTCCCTGAATTGGCAGTCATTCTGTTTCTGATCCAAGAAGCAGTTTTGTATTAGATCTGGTCACAACATGTATTTTGCTCTTTGATCTCACTGGAGCTAAGGTTTGACATTAGCTAACCAGCTCTGCGTGCCACACACCTTATTAAGTCGTATGCCTGGAAGTGACCTCTGTGAAAAAGACATGTGCTGGCATTACCGGCTTGGAGTTTGCTAGGCGGGTTTCGAAGGATTAATACTTGGCAATGATTTGGCCCTGAAATTGTGGAAGTGGTAATTCAGTGTTCAAAGCAGAGAAGTTGTAATAGGCATTTTAACTGTGGACAGTAATGCGGTTGACAAGAACGATCTTTGCTACTGACGGGCATTACAACCTCTATCTGCTAGTTGGAGGTGTCTCCTGAAGAGCTGTCCTTGAATTCATCCCATTTTATCCTTGGGAAAACTCGATTTGGCCCATTCTGTTAGAACCCACTGGTTTACGGATGAGGGCATCCCTTCTTGGAGAAACTACGTCATCTGCCCAAATTTACAGCTCACAAAGAAAGCCTCGTTCAGTCAGCACTCTTAATACCAAGGCTCTTCAGCCCTGCATTGCTAGTTAGGTCTCTTGAATTGTCCAGGGACATTACTACAGCCACAGCCCACCTTTTGGGAGAGGTGTAGGGATTTTCTTAAGTGTCACTTAGATCTTAGAAGCCAGCAGTCTTCATGTGTAGAACCATGGCATCATTAAACTTGCCCGTACTGTTTTTCGCAGACCTAATTGGGCAGGGTCTTGCACATTTCTTTGTAGAAAGTATTGAGAGGAGGTGGGCGTAAGGGGAAGGGGAATCCTTAACTGTGGCTGGGGGATCAAGTTCTCCAGACAGACCAGAAGGTATCTGGCAGGCACTGCAGCTGCAGTCTTAGAAGGAGCCTGTTCTGCACTGGGGTTCCCTCCCCGAGGCTGGCGACATTCACATTCCTCGGCAGGGAAGTGTCGTTCGGAGCCATCCACTCATGAAGGGTTCCGTGAGTTCTGGCACTGTCTGATGTATGGTGTGTATGAATGAAGCCTCTTTCCTAAAAGCTGAAATCATTTTGAGAAAACTGGAGGAATGAGTCATTTGAGGCTGTGCTCTTGGAACATGTCTACACTTGTCTCTGGCGGATTCTGAGCACTGAAATTTCTCTCTGATCTTGAGAAGGATGAAAAAGAGAGAAATGATCCTCCACCCCAAATCCTGGTGAGTGAGTATGCAAGTTTGATACAATTCTATTAAAAAGAGTACATTCTTTTGGGAGGGTGCAGTTTGTGTCTCTTGTCACATGGGCCTTAACAGTTAAAGTGCACTGAGCATGGACCAGCTTTCTCCTCATAACTTGCTATCACCATAGCACATACTTCCAGGCTTGCTTCTCTCACTGCTTTGTGGTCACTGGACACAGACCTTGATGACTTCACCTCTCCAGAATGAAATAGGTGGTAGACTGGAGGCAGGAGGTATTTGGGTACTGCAGAACCAGCCTGCTCCCCTTTCCCTTCCTTTGGGATGATTCCTTTTGGGTCTGAAATGTGGCACCTGATTGCTGTTTGCGTTAGTCAGCTTTCCATTACTGTGACAAAATGCCTGAACTAAACACCTTACAAGGAGGAAATACCTATTTTGGCTCATGGCTTTAGAGGTTTGGGGTCATGCCTGCTTGGCCTTGTTGCTGTGGTCATGTGGCCGCACAGTAGTCATGGCTGAAGGAGGTCTGTTCACTTCATGGCTGCTGGGAGACAGAGAGATAGGAGAGGGCTGGGGTTGTATCCCCTTCAAGTGACAGCCCCAGTGATTGTACTTCCTTCCCCTGGGCCACGCCTCTTAAGGGTTCCATTATTTTCCACTAGTGGCTCAAAATAGCAATCAAACCTTTACCTCCTGGGCTTCTGGGGGACACTTTGTATTCAGACTGCAGTACCAATCACTGCCCAGATCCGTAGATAACTCCCATACTCCAGTTATTTATCTTTTAAGTGGGTATTGCTGTTTGAAAGCTCATTGGGATACCCCCAAATAACTTGGCAACATTTAATACAGATGGCTTGGGCCTATAGTAGCTAAATACTAATAATCAGTATTGGTGTATGTGTAGACAGAAGTGTTCAGACCACAAATATATTTTATTTAACTTATACAGTGTTGTAAAGAAAATGTTTGTGTGCCCGTTCACATTTACTGAGATTTCCTATGCAAACTCCTGATTTCTGGCTTGTCGTCAGACCAGAGTATGCGGGCTTGCCAGCTTGTCTCCTGTGCGGGGTGCAAGGTGCCCATTTGAGTGGTTTCTTGAAACAGTCCGGCTAGGGACATGTGTCACCATACTCTGGTGCTGGTTCCCTGCCTGCTTTCTTTGAGCAGTTGCCTGGCTTCTGTGGCCATTTGCATTTGCAACCCTGGTGGGCAGTGTGTCCTGCCGCACATGTCCCAGGGTCCACGCCAGTATGGACAAAGGACTGACAGTTGCTCAGACGTGTGCGGCTGAGGTGTGTGTGGTTAGATTTCTGGAAAGTGCCAGCTTTTTAATCCCTTAAATGATTTAAACTTTCTGGAAGCCGTGCATCCCAGCTAAACAATGGGATTCATAGAAAAACACACTCATTGGAGAATTACGAGGCATATAATTTTGTCTTTAAATTCTTACGAGTGAATTGTAAGAACATGACTTCATAGGAGCCTCCGAGACATTACAATGTTTTAATAACACTTTCCTGCTACACGTAATGCTTCATTTTTACTTTTATTAATTTAATTTTGTGTGTGTGTGTGTGTGTGTGTGTGTGTGTGTGTGTGTGTGTGGCGGTAGTTGCCCCTCAGCCCCATCTCCAGCTTCACCCAGCTGTGCCCTGAGGAGGCTGCCTGGCCCCTCCCTGTGCAGGCAGAGGCTCCTGGGGCATGTCCTGTCTGCCAGGAGGAGTTTACGAGGCTTCACCCACTCCTTCGTTTTTGAACATGCTTTTTCCCTGCTCATTACCCTCCCGCTTCCTCCTAGGCTGCCAGCAACACATTATATTACCTCCATTCTGCAGCCAGAGCTGCTGCCACCACTGTGCCTCAGCCTGCATTTCCACTTATTTAAAAAAAAAAAAAAATCAAGGGTGCCCACGAGTGACAGCAGCTTTTATGGAAGCCAGTCAGAAGAGTGTGGCAGAGCCCCCCATCTCTCCACAAGAGCCAGGCTTCTCAGAGAGAAGGGCAAGAGCTATTTTCTGCTTCCGTCCTTGTGACAACCAGGCATCCTGTATTGACTATCTGAATTCATTTATTCACTCATTCATTCGTTCGTCTGCCAGTTCTTTGCGGTGGATCTTTATTGAGTGCCTATAATGAATCAAGCATTGGTGCTTTCGGTATTGTATAAAAATAGACTTGGGGTTTAATCTCACAAGACAGAGCCAGTTGGGAAATTAGAGCTGTAGGGAAGTCAGCCAAAAAAGACCCTTAAAAAAAGCAAATTGAGTTTGTCTGTTGAATGCCATGGATTTCAAACTACCTTAGAATCTCCGGCCTTCTTAAGAATCTCTCTGGATCGAGCTCATTTTTATTTACCAGAAACTCCGAGAGGCAGTACATTCCGTGGTGAAAATGTAGTCTTCTGCCAAACAGGATACCAGGGCTTGCCATTTACATTGCCAGGAATGTGCGTAGTGCAGCGCACCTCCTTCCCAGCTGTTCACAGCAGCCTGATTTAGGCAAAACTGAGTTTAAATTCTTGCTTCCACTACTCTGTGCACCAACGTGTGTTTCTGTAGCTTTACTGAACTCAGTTTCCTCGTCCGTAAAATGGAGGTAGTGGTGCTACGTGTGCAGCAGGTGAGGCCTGCGTGAAGGAAGCACTTTGGAGCCCTTTGTGGCATGCCCGCTGCCTGGTCCATACATGAGAAATAGTCACAATTGCTGTTATTGAAATGAATGATCCGCTTTGCACATCTTGCCCCTCCCAGACACGCCGTGCACTTTGCAAGGATATCCTTCCTTCACATTCGTTTTCCAGAAGATCAAGGTCACAGACTTACTTCCTTCTTGAGCCCACCTCCTGCAGCCCCCCAGCCCAGGGTTAAGTTACGCAGAGCCCTGTGTAGAGCACCCTTTGCACACGTCCCTTGCCTTTCTGTCTCCACCAGCCCGTTCCACTGTGCCTGCTTATCTGATGCAAGGAAGAGCTGTGCTCCTCTCTGCCTTGGGAGGCCAGTTGTGGGCTGTCCGGTAATAATACAATTATGAAGGTTAACAGGAAAGAGAGGGGTCCAGGAGCAATTCCAGGCAGCTGGCAGTCCTGCTGAATTGGAAGCGCCCCACCAATGGAAACTGTAGCAAGAAGCAAATTAAACCTCCTATCTGCCATCTCACTCTCTTTTCTCCCCTTTCCTGTTTGGACTTGAAAGGCGATTGGAGCCAGGGCCCTGACAGTTGACGGAAGTGCTGCAAGGAGAGAGTATTTATTTACAGTGAGTCGTGGCGTTGCTTGTTCAGGATGCGGTTTCTTGCAGGAAGTTCTGTCCCCACCCCCGGGTTTGATCATTTCTCCAAAAAAAAAAAAAAAAAAAAAAAAAAATCCTTGATTGTTTGAGGCCTCTGCTCCGACTTGGAGAACATTGTATAACCTGTCTGTACTTGGCGGCTTTGCTGGTGCTCCCTCGCAGGACGGCCCAGAGTGTGGGGCGGGAGGAAAGCAGCGGGCCCAGCTCCCTGCAGATGTGTTCAGGCGCTGTGATAATCATTAGGCATTTAAAATAGGGAAGTGGGCTGAGCGCACGTGCTGGAGGCTGTGGTTGGCGCAGGCCGCGCCGTTCGTTAAGAGGAACCAGTGCCAAATGAAGTTGTTGTACTGGTGTCTGAGAGAGAAACCACTTTGAGACGAAGCGGGTAGCCACAGTGCTTGGGGAGTGAGCATTTCGTTTGAACCCACTTGGGCCAGGCTGGCTGGTGAAGCCCCTCTCAGTGGTGCCGAGCTGCTGGTCCAAACTTTGGGGCACCTTCGGGCCTCAGGAGTGTTGGGAGAGCAGAATCAAAGGGGAAACAGAATTCCATTGAGTAAGTTATTTTGGAACTTTCTTGAGTCCTCCTAAGACCCTGTGATACTATAGCATTTTCTCCTTAACTGAGACATACTCTCCTTTCTTTATTAAAAGATATACACAAGGCAAGGAAAAAATTACAGTTATAAAATGAAAACGAAAACTCCCTCCTGCAGAATTGTGGCTCATTTTTTCTCACCTCTTAGGTCCCCAGACCAGGGCCACTAGGCTCACTGGGCACTTGTTGGAGAGGCAAGTTGAGGGCCACCGGGAGTCCTGCAGAATCAGAAGATCCCTGTGTGTGCGGAGTGGTTTACCAGGTCCTCCGCATGATGCTTGGAATTGCTCGTGTTTAGCATTCCAACCTGAGCTTGCATCTGAATTGCCTGGAGGTCTCCTTAGAACTCCAGGGTATGGAGGCTCTGTCTCAAAATAAAAACAAAAAACAAAAGGGGCCGGGGTGTAGCTCAGCAGTGTAGTTCTTGCCTGGCATGTATGAGGGCCTGGGTTCAATCCACAGGACTGCAGAAAAGCAAACAGAAACAACCCAAAGGAAAAACTCCGGGGGCTGGAGCTGCATCCCCTAGAGAGCTGAGCGAAGATGTAAGTGGGGCCGCAGTCTGCTGTGTGTTGTTCTTTGTTTTTTGGTTTTCTTGGCCAAATGTCCCCACCTACAGTCCCCCTCATCCTGGTGGTTCTGACGTCGTCATCCTGGATCTTTAATAAATCCAGACTTTGAAGTATGTGTGGTTATTGTTCAAAAACAAAAACAAAAACAAAAAAAAAAAGCCAAAACCACGGCATGGAGGAAGCCTGTAGTCGCGCTGTTAGTTGAGGCTGTGGCTGACCCGGTGCGTGATGACACTGTCGGTGAAGAGGACCTTGGTGCCTGTGTGTTACTTTTCCACATGTCCCAGTGCCTCATTGCAGGAGGTTTCTGCGAGGGGTTTCTGCTACTCTGGAGTTCACCCCTCCTTCTGAGAAACTGTAAGTGTTCCAGAATTACCAGAATATCTTCAGAATTCAGAGTGAATTGCAAATGCTCTCTTGTAGGGCTTTTGTGTACTGTTTTGCTGATTTCTTAATGTACAGTTTTAAAATTTATTTATTGTGGCTACTAGAGGTATGTATGTATGTATGTATGTATTTATTTGCAGCACCGAGGATTTAAATTTTGAGATAGGGTCTTGCTAAATTGCCCAGACTTGGCTCTAACTTGTGAGTCCTCCTGCCTCAGCCTCCCAGAGTGCTAGGATGGGCATATGCCATCATGCTTGGCCGTTTGTTGAAGGTGCTACTTGGATATAGTTTTCAGCTGATAGGCTTTATTTGTAGCCTCTGACAGACACAAGTGACAGGTTTCACTTTCACATCCCTTTGAGGGTCTGTTGAGGGCTACAAAGTGTGTAGAGAGACATACAGAGTCCCCGTATCAAGCAGGTCTGTCTTGTTGGCCAGTGGTAACAGAGAGAGGCACATGTGAAACAGAAGGATGTCACGGTGTGGAACCGATATGGGAGGAATGACAAACCGCGGGGAATCTGGAACATGTGAGGAGCCTTCACAGAAAAGGCGATACAGTTGAGCAGGGTTTGGAAGCATGAATAGGAGCTCTCCAGATGGTTCAAGCGGAAACATAGCATTATAAACAGAGGTCATGGCTACAGATGTTCCAAGTTCCGCCTCTTGAGCTGTTTAGTGCTTGGAAAATCTTCAGAGTAGCTTCTGAGTTGGAAGATTCTAGAGAGTGAATAATAGGAACTGAGTTATCGGAGCCCTCTCTATGCAAATAACTTGGACCAAATGGAGTAATTTTCTAATGTACAAAAGACTGTGACCTTTATAAAATATGGAAAATATTACTTTCCTACAATATCAAAAAATTCTTCCACAGTCTGAGTGGGCTTGTGAGGCTACCAAGACTCTTGGGGGACTCAGTGTAACAGCCAAACCTGTTGCCGTGTGATTTAGCGTCCCCTTAGTGTCACTGACTTTGGACGCATGACTTCACTCCCTCAAAAGTGCGTCCCATTTTCTTTTGTTTGTATTTTGGCTGTCTCGTTGTTTACATTGCTCGTTGTTACAAGCAAAAAGCACAATGTATTATGGTCTGTAAATGTGTGTCATGGCCTGTAAGTTTATGTAATTTTGGATAAGTTTTAATCAGAAAGAAAAAAATCATAAAAAAAAAATGCTTCCCAGTCAGTGACCCTGGGGACATCACCGCAGCGTCATACTCCTAAACTCGAGAGGACTGGATGAAGTCACGTGTCTTAGAGTGCTTAGCACCCAGCTGGGCTATTTGTAACTAGTCATTCTGCCGCCTACTAAAAGGTGTGTGTCAGAGAAAGAGCAAAACAGAAAGTCCTGCTTTCTGAATCTCTAGGCACTTCCAGAACAGGATTTCTTATCTTGCACGCCGTTGATGTCGGGGCCCAGAGCATTCTCTGCTGTGGAGCTGTGTTGCACGTGATGGGATGGATGGCCCCATCCCTGGAGCCTGCCCACTAGAGGCTTGCCCCATCCCCTCCGGCCCAGCCCAGCGCGACAGCCAAGCGTGCCTTCGTACATGTCCCCACACAGCCAGGGGATAAAGTCCCCCTGAGCGGAAGGGCGATCTAGATCACAGTCCAGCAAGCGAACCGTGTCATGATTTACCGAGTGATTTCCTCTAACTGAGGTGCTGCGAAACTAAGACTCTTGTTTAGAACGTGGACAAAGAATTATGCAGGGGGCTGCTGGAAAAAAGTATACTGTTTGCAACAGGGAATTCAGCTTCACCAGTATTTACCGATGTCCCATCATCTCACGGGGGAGAATTTCTAACATATGCCTACTATGTGCCTCATTTAATAAGTTTCCTTTAAAATGTGAGGAACAGGATCTTGCACCTATATATTTTTCCAATTTTTCCTTTTTTCTTTTTCTTCTTGTAGTGCTGGGGATTGAACCCAGGGACTCACACATGCTAGGCAAGTGCTCCACCACTGAGCCACATCCCCTGCCCTTTTTTAGATTTTTAACTGTGGTAAAATACATGGAACAGAATATGTTGTCTTAAGTGTTTTTAAGCATATACCTCAGTAGTGCTGAGTATGATCACATTACATAATCAATCTCCAGAACTTTTCCTTCTTGCTAAAATGAAACTACAGCCATGAAACAACAATTTCCCATTCTCTCCTCCCTCAAGATCCCAGCAGCCAGCATTTTGCTGTCTGTCTCAGCGAGTTTGACCGCTCTGAGTAGCCCATACACACAGAGCCAGGCGCTATTTGTGCTCTTTTCTCCCACTGGTTTATTTCTTAGCAGCGTGTCCTTGAGCTTCGTCCGTGCTGTAGCCTGTGTCAGAGTCTCCTTTCTGTTGAAGGCTGGATAATATTCTATTGTAGGTGTATACTACGTTTAGTTTATCCATTCATCTTTGAATGGAGACTTGGGTTGCTTCCACCTTTTGGCTATTGTGTATCGCACTTCTATGAATGTGGGTGTGCAGATACCTCTTAGCAAGCCCACTCCAAGTTCTTCTGAGTGTATACTCAGAGGTGGATCGGCTGGATCACTTCTATTTCTTCTTTTTAAATGCTCTTACCCTTTCTTTGCCGCTGAAATAGAACCGACCCTTCTTTGGAGGTTTTCAGGACATTAGAGCTGCTCCCGAGTCTTTCACACCCTCTTTGTGGTTGTGGACAATAAAAGTATTTTCAGGAATCAGTAAAATACAATCATGTGCATTCCTGGTCCCAGTTTTCTAGGCAGAGCTCAGGCAGCCATAACCACAACTTGACTGCGTGGTCACCTGGACCCGGGCTGTTTGTAGTCTCGTAGAGTTTGTCTGAGCTGGGCATCTACAGAAGCAAGAAGCTTGGGTCCCTCTGTGCCTGTCTGCCACCTGCATAGACAGCCATATCCTCATGCAATTTAATGAAGCAGCGAAGAGGAAGATGCGTTGTGTGGTCGGCGAGCTGGTGTCTTCTTTCCAGGAGTGCTCTGAAGAGTCTGTGGTGGATTCAACTGTAAGCTTCCATTCCTGGCCTCTGTGGTGCCCCTCATTTCTGCTGCCTTCCACGCTGCCCTGTGGTCTCCAGCAGTAGGGGTGTAGAGGGGTGGATGGAATGTTCAGTCCTTAAGCCTGTGTGATTTACTTATAAATATTCCGTTTCTGCATTGACATTCTTGGTACAAGAAAACAGGAGAGCAGAAAAGCAATATGTTGAAAAGCTGGTATCTATGGAGACTGCTTTTTTTTTTTTTTCCAAATTAGACTGAAACCTCCCTAAATCTATGTAATTCTATTTGCAGATTGGGCCTACCAAAACCTTGTGATGAGGACTAGATTTTGGTATGAGCACCAGGGTGTGCAAGGGAAGTACAAAATACCCAAGGGAGGGGCAGTCTCAATATTTGGAGATCCAAATTATGTAAGTGGGGGGAGCCTGAAGAAGGTGGCCAGAAGTCGCAATTCCTGCTGTGCTAGGATGCTAAATCCTTTTGTGAGCCAGAGGTTCCTCTGCTGTGGGACAGAGCGATGGAGTGTCAGCAGCGATAATGGAATGCACAGAGGCTGATGCCACAGCAGGCTACTCTTAAAGGGAGATAAATACGTGGAGATAGGACTAGTCTTGCTGTTTCGCATTTTTAAAGTAATCCAAAGACACCAATTCTTTCAGGCCAGTGGAGTTGACATTATGTGAGGTTGCCAGAAAATGAGGAAGATGGTACAGCATTCATTCATTCATTCAGCCATTCATTCAATCAGACAGATTTTTTTAAGAGCTGAAAATCCAAGGCTGAGCAAAACCAGGTATGCGAGCCTTAAAGAGTCTACACGATGTTATAGCCCCCCAAATTCCTGTGCCTAACGAAGCATGTAGGAGACGTGCATTTTTTTGAAGGTAATAAATTGTTCTATTATTTTGTTTTAGTACATTATTTTCATAGAAATAGTAGAGATGGGTTCCAGTGCTGCAATCATGCAAAGAGGTTTTTTCTGAAAATAAGACACTGTTTTCTTTTTACTTGATTTTAACCCTCTGCCCTTCCCATCTCATGATCCTGGGGCTTTCCCTGTGTTTCCTGCCGTTCCATCTCATGTGCACAGCCTGTCACCTCTTGGGTCCAAGCCTTTCCTTTTGTGTTTGTGGGCTTCTTGTCCCTCAAGGGGCAGGCAGCTCCTCTCTGTCTCATCTCCTATTCCCCCACTCTCCACTCACAGGGTAGGTCCTGATTTAGACCCAGCAGTGTTCTTTTTCTTTTTATTCTCAAAGATGTGCCAGGGATGCCTGTGACCACATGGTCATCTCACATGGAAACGTGTGCACCTCTACCCTCTAGACAGGCATTTTCTGCTGGGTGAGAAAGGGTAGTGAAGCCACTGCTGGGCGTCTGTGATGGCCTCTTGTTTGTGGTCTGCCCAGAGGAACCTGGGGTGTTTTTGTGACTCTATCCTATTCCCCCTCCTTGTCCTGATTAGAGGCTTCTGCTACACTTGGTGAGTTGGGTGAATCCAATGGAGAATTGCTATTAGCTGCTGGGACCCCCTGATGTCTGTATATGTGCACGATTTGTTTTCTTTTTCATACATTCTTAGAGGTGGAATTGTTGGATCAAGGATACTGAAAATTTTTAACTCCAACAGTCAGTTTTTTAGAATGGTGATACCTTGTCTGTTCCCTGTCAATTTTGTATATAAAGGTTCATTGGCTTCAGCTCCAATCATATAGGGTATTATATGTGGAAATGTTTCCTAATGTGATTATATTATATAATATTGCTTTGGTTGGGAGTGGGGCTTAAGTTTTTGTTTCCAGTGTTTTAGATGGGTATCTTGAATTACATATAAATTATTAGAATACATAGCTGGCATTCATCTTGCACACAGATCTCTACTTGGGGTGGTGAAGACAGTGAAGCAGAATTTGTTATCCTGGTATATTGGTGTATTCGTCTCATCACCTGAGGATGTGCTATGGACTTGGTTTCTGAAGAAAATTGCTTAACCCCATCAGGTGTTTTGTTTGTTTGTTTGTTTGTTTGTTTGTTTTTTGGTGCTGGGGATTGAACTCAGGGCCTTGTGCTTGTAAGGCAAGCACTCTAACCACTGAGCCAGGTTGAGGAAGTTAATGCTTAAAATTTGCTTCCTTGTATTATAAGAGGATATGTGAGTACTACCTCAGTTTGCAAACAACTCGGTTCACAAACAAAAGAGTCCAGCAAGATTTTGCTTCTGTTTGCAAACTCCACTTCTAGTGACAAACACAACCGTGGCCATCTTCCCCACACAAGCACGGACTCGGCCATCTTCCCCACACAAGCACAAACACGGGCATCTTCCCCACAGAAGCACAGACGCGGCCATCTTCCCCACACAAGCACAGACGCGGCCATCTTCCCCACACAAGCACAGACGCGGCCATCTTCCCCACACAAGCACAGACGCGGCCATCTTCCCCACACAAGCACAAACTCAGCCATCTTCCCCAAATTTGTAGAACAAATTAAAATGAAGTTCATAAACTGAAGTACCACTGTACATGGCT
>PVJO010004975.1:0-103463 GCA_004026905.1 Hystrix cristata | reverse complement strand
GGGGGAGAGGGGGAGAACCAAGATGCACCATGTATAGGTACAGAATAAATGTAACGAATGTGACCAATGTATGTAGAATGTACCAATACATGCTCTTGGTTTAAAATAAATTAAAAAAAAAAGCCAGTAGCACAACTACCGAATGATGGCACTTTGAGAGCAATTAATAATGAAAATAATATCAATAGATGGCAATATGAGAGTATGAAAATGACACTGGTAACAACCTTTGCCTGCTGAATGCTGTTTATTTACAGCACTCTGTTAAGCACCTGCAAAGATTATCTCAGTTCTTGCAGAAAAAAACTCATAAACGATTCAAAGTAAACACCCTCTAAAATGCTACAGTAGAAGTGTCCAGAGAAGCAAGCCCCATGCCCTGTGCACTGGCCATCCAACAACTACACGATGAAGCTCTGGATGTAAGAGTTTAGCAAGAGTGCTGTTGATGCAAAGTCTAACGAGAGTTCCCGGTTACAGTTGGCTTTAGTGGAGTGGGGAGGACTGCTGTAGCTTGAAGCAGAGGTGCAAGGTATTTGGATAAGTGAAGTGGAGGAAGGAGAGCACAATGGGGTAGAAGGAAATGTGTGGAAGACTCTTCATTCTCTATTAGAACTATACGTCTCTAGCATGTGCCATCACATGAAGCACTGTGCATTCTGGAACTGTGAAGATTCAAACTAGGTTGGAGGCCCAGTTATTAGAGATGTTTATGTAAGATCACAGAATTAAATGGGAAGATTTTAATTATATGCAAGATCAAGATGAACATTCTTAATGTAAAAACCCAATATCTGGACTGCTCCAAACACATGAAACTTTTTGGGTGCCACCATGACACAAATGTAAAGTACCACATCTGACCTTATGTAATGGGCTGCAGTCGAAACACAAGTGCATTAAAATATTTATAAAATTACCTTCAGGCTATAGATGCAAGGTATATGTTATGGTGTTGATCTAGAATCTCCTCCCGAAGCCTCATACGTTTAGAGGAGGGGCTTTTAAAAGATGATTGGCTCATGGGGATGCTATGCTCCTCAGGGGATTAGTCAGTCCAGTGATGAATCCATAAGCCAATGTGGTGTAAGGTAGTGCATTGTTGGAAGAGGTGAGGCCTAGTCATGAGCACCTTTCCTCCGTCAGACCTGTCTAGTATGTACTTCCCACCTCAGAGCTGGCTAACTGTGGACTGAGTCTTTTAAAAAACCGAACCAAAGCTCTTCCTTTAAATTGTGAGTATTGGATATTTTGTCCCAATGAGAAAGTGACTAAAGCAGGGAATTTTATATTAGAATTGAGTAGTGTCACCAAGATACCTCATCGTGTATATGTAAATATGCCAAAATCTGAAATGCAATACATTTCTGGTCCCAAGCAGTTTGGATAAGGGATGCTCAATTCATTTTTTTTGAGGAGGTGCTGGGGATTGAACTCAGGGTTTTGCACTTGTTAGGCAAGTGCTCTACCACTAGAGCTAAATCCCCAACCTCTCAGCTTATATTCTTTCTATTATGTTTTCTGGCTTTTAAATCATTTATCAACATAATCTTATTTTAACTCTTTTCAACTCTACAAATTCATGATTCTAGGTTTTGTGTGCACTGTAATGTTCACGTTCCCTGTCGCTCTCCTCTGGCCCTCGTCCCTCTCCACTGAGGTAAAATGCATGAGGATTGGGTCTCTCTTGTGTTCTGAGAAAAGTGTAGCATGGAGTTAGGCAGAGTGAGAATTCTTTCCTGATGATTTCAGCATAATCAAAGAGACCATTATGGTGGCAATTGCCCTTCTAGGTCATTTGCTCTTCTTTGTTTTTGTTTCACATTTCAGTACTGTAACTGCTCAGAATGGAACTTCCTTGTGCTTTTGTACCAAAAACATTAAGAAATATGAATGTTTTTCTCTCAAGGAAACACCCACATCTGGGATCCTGAAAACGAACATTTTATGAACATTGTAATTTCAAGAGAGAATGTGTGTGGGCCACAGCGGAGGATAGGGTAATTTGAGGTATTTTACGCATACCTTACTGTTAGCAGCAGCAAATGTCTGTGCAAGACTTTAGCTATTTGTTGTCTAATCCATTCTGTCTTGCCTGCTCCTCTCTGTAACGTGAAGGGTTCGGTCTTAGCTCCCCCAGACAGCCTCCACTCCCTCTTTTCTGCCCATGCAGCTTTAGGTTTAGTTGTGGCTTCCTGCCTAGTTGTGGAACCTTTTCCAGATTCCCTTGCTGTATGCTGTTTATTTTTTCAGCTCTCCCAGTACATTTGTGACTATCTCCCAAACTGAATCCTCTTGACAAACTGACATCAGCTCTGTTTTCCTGATTTCATCCTCCACTGAAATGTTTAACCATGATTTGTCACAGAAGAGATCAGTAGAGGGCCAAGAAAGAGAAACTTTAGCTTACAAATTACAAGACTATTTTCATGGAAGCGCATTCTATGAAGATATCAGGTTGGATTCTGTAGAAAAACGGCTCCGGATCCTTGTAGGATCTATGGGTAATGATGAACTTTATCAGTGGTGGAACCCAAGTATATTAAATAGGAAAAAACAACTGAAGTGACTAAGTCAAATCGGACTTTATTTCCCTGTGTAGCAAGTATGGTGGCCCACAACTGCTGTTCCTTGTTCAGCCACTTCGGGATATCACAGATTTGGATTGGCATCTCTCTGGGCTTCTCATTACTTCCCTCACAGTGGCAAGTTGGATGCTGTACCTGGCTCCTCTTCACATTCCAACCAGGAAACAGAAAGGAAGGTTGGGTAGGAAAGGTTGTGTAGGGATGCTAGCTGAATCTGTTACTTTTTTTGGGAAAGTAAAAACATGACAGCAGATTCTTCTTTACATCCCTTTTGCCAAAACCCGATTACAAGGACACCCGCAGCTGCAAGGGAAGCTGGGAAAGTGGGAGACTGGAGGGTTGTGATGGATATGGGGACAAAGAAGTAATACTGATTGTTCCTTCTTCCCTTTTATTTTGTTCCAGTCTATTTCTTTCTGTCTCTTTCATAATACTTAATTATATTTTTGAATTAGCGTAAAATGAAAAATTTATTTTTAATCTTATTGTTTTTCTTAGGCAAGCAGCAACATTAAAGAATTTCTTTAAGGTTTTTTTTTTTTCTTTTGCTTGCTAGCATCATGTCTGTTCAGTAAACGTCAACAATCCTTGCCCTCGACCAGAAGAAACTGGTCCAGGCAAAGGCTGCTTTGCTATGATGACAAGAACTTAGGAGCTCTGGGTGGATGGCTTTGAATATCCCCAGCCCCCCAAAATAACTAATATCCAAGTGGAAAAAAGTTCGAAGCTCAGTGAGGTATCCTGAGGAAGCAAGTTCTGTTTGTCAGGGAAGTCAGTCATTTGGATGGCAACATAAATCAAAAATTTAGACTCTTTAATCACAGAAAGACCTGCTGCCCAACTAATGCAAGATGCTTATGAAAAGTAACCAAGTATATTAAGCCAAAGCGATCAATAATTAAAATAAGGGTTAAAAATTGATTTCCATGTCCTCCCTCACAGCCCTTTTAACTCTTCCACGAGCAGCTGTGAACCGAGTGCAATAATGGTTGCCAGATGCCATTTCTTGATAATGTGGACTGTCTGCTACTGGGGGAGGGAGACAGTGTGCGTTATAAAACGTATTTCTTGTTTCAAGTTACAATTCAGGAGGAACTTTGAAAAAAATCATATTGCTCAACAGAAACAATAGAAGGAAAAAAATCAATACCTTCTACACTGTTTGCATGTGTGTCCAATGTAAACAGTTAGAAACGTTTGTGGTTAAAACATCAGATGTAGAGGCTTTTTGGTTCCCGATCTTTTCAACTGACATCCTAGGACTATTATTGGTTCCTTTCCACAGAACTCTAAGAAGACTGCAGGGTAGGAGGATATAGCACTACAGTGTCTTCATGGTCTCTAAAGAATTGACAGTTTTGGTGAGAATGTCAGCCTTGGGTGGTCAGGTTTGTACCACGATTTTATTTTCTGTCATTGTTTGTTTCAAACCATAAGATCAAAGATAGACCTTTTTGGTCAAAGGGCTTTTAACCCTACTTTTTGTCCAACAGCCCTCTAACTGGTATTTCTGCTTCTATTCTCAGCCCATATAATCCGTTATCCAAAGCAGCCAGGCACCCTTTTTAAAATGTACGTTTGATCTTGTCACCTCACCACCTAAGACTCCTCCACGGCTTTCCAAAGCACCTTCCTTGAATACTACCCAGACATTTCTCTGTGATCTAAGATGCCCCTCTCGAACTGGTCCAACTCAAACCTGCTTCTCTGTCTTGTATTCCTTCCCCTCCTGCTCAGTCATCTCGATTCCTTTTCTTCTTGAAACATGGCTGTTTCGTCCCAACCAGGACCTTTGCCCGTGTCATGCTCTCTGCCGAGAATAATCTATTTATCGGGCCTTATCTTCACCCGCCGAGTTCCTTGTCACCCAGGAATCAGCTCAGCTTTGCAGGGAGGCAGCTCCTGACTGTTCCATGTAGAGAGTCCTACCTGATTGCATCCTCTTTCATTGTAGTCATGCCTTTTCTCGTCGCCTGAAATAATATTTTTATTATTTGTTTACTAGTTTATTATTTGTTTTCCTTTTTAGAATGGAAGCTTGATATAAATATGAATCTCTTCTATCTGACTCACTATTGTATATTTCTGATATATAGAAGAAGAACTGGTGTATTTCGGCATTCGGTCTTATCTCTCTGCAGAGGGAGAGTTGGAGTCACTAGGGGAAACTTTGGAATCTTGCGGACTTGCCCCAGAGATGTCAAAGAACAAAGGAGTACACTTCTCCAAGACTAGCCTGAGTTGGTGCTGCTATCGACACCACTGATACTCCTTCTCGACTGAAATTTCAGCTGAACTACTTGGTGACCCTGGTGTTTCGAGATGGGGTCAAATCGTTTGCTAATGCTCTAATTGAACAGGAATAAGAATGAATCACTTGGTGCTTTTCAGTGGAAGTTGCCCTTTTGAGTAGCTTATTGAACCTAATTTCCTGAGCACCAATGGAACATTTAAAATCCATGGCCACTGTGACAGCCACTGTCTACTTTGCAGACGTCCCTGAGAGGAGCAGTGGCTATTAAATCTGGTTGAGCACCTTAATTAGAAGTTATTATATAGTGTGACATGAACCAAGCATCTGAGTGAATTAAAACAGAAGGAAAAAAGGTTTAACTGGACAAAAACTCTTCCAGTTAAGTGCATATTAGTGAGTTGCTTCTTCATCCTTCCCCAGTTCCCACAGGGCTTGTGAATACCAACCAGGAAGAGATAGTAATTGAGGTAAGTGGGTACTGGAGAAAAACTGATACCCACCTAACTCAGAATTCTCATTAGGGTACTGGGCCGAAATGAACTAAGGTCCAGGCCTGCATGCTCTTCACAAATAAATTGCCTTAGGTCCCAGGCACTCATGGGTCATTGCTCTGCTGCTGTTCCTCTTTCAGACATGTGCTCATCTCTTTCCTCTCTATGTGCCTGTGAAGTCACATATCCTCACACACCCCGAGGATAGTTAGAGTCAGGAGTATGTTTTACCTTTGGACTTCTCTGCCCTGCCCTGTGCCTCGCTTTGCAGTGAATTATAATAAAAATTATTGGAATGCTTGTCCTGGATAAAAATTATCTTCAAACCATCTTTATTAATGATTGTGTTCTTGGTAGTAATTACATCATATTGATTCCTTTATTGAAAGAATGAAGAAACAGAGTGGATTGTTCCTCAAGACGATGACAACAACGATGATGCAGACCAAGTAATGGCTAAATGTATTGACATTTATTATGTGTGTGGCACAATTCTTAACAGTTTATATACTGTAACCAATTTAATTCTCACAGAAACTCAGTGGGTGGCTATTATAACCAATTTTATATTAACAAAAGAAAACAGAAGTTAACCAAGTAACCTGCCAAGCTGGTAAGCTGTGGAGCTATGAGTCTGTCTCCATGAGTGCGAGGCAGATAACACAGACAGAAGTAGGGCAGATAAAGGAGGATGAGGAGGTGGAAGGTGGGCATGTGGAGCGAGTGTGTGAGGCACAGACTCCGGACTCACTATCGCGGAACTTTCTGGCTTCTTTCCAAAGGATACAGACAATCTGCAAAATTTCTCAATTTTAAAAGGTTCACTAAATTTCATGGTGTGACCTGAATAAAACACTGATTATTGCTATAGAAGACCTCAGTGTCGTTTTACGTAAGTTTTTCCTACCAAAATAAAAAATATGGTCTCATGTCAAAACTTAAACTCTATAGGTTTTAGGTAATTAATAAGACCACATGTACTAGATTTTCTCCATTCTCTTTCGGCTCCAAGAATGTTCTCTTTCTGTTTTCTCCAGTCACAAACATCTGTTTGTGACCATCCAGCTAATTAGGCCCCATCGAGCGTTCTAATGAGGGCAAAGTGAACAAGCGAGCGGATTTAATGCCCATGGAAATGCATGTTTCTAATTGTGCAACCAGTGAAGGTGGAAAGGTTAAAGTAATGAGCTGCTCTGGAGAGTTCTGGCCGAGAGAGAGAGGGCTTTGTTGTTTCACATTCCATCTCTGTTTTTGCCACTGAGATGTGCTCTTATTTCCACCATGGCATCGATTGCCAAGAGACTCTGCTATTACATTCCATTATCGTGCCATTTCTGAAGGAGGCGTGTCTGTTCTTAGAACACAATGACAGTGTGCAGGCAACCGTAATTGCCCTTCTCTTTGTGCACCCCTCAACATCTTGTATACAGCTGTGAACAGCTGCATTAGTGCCAATTAATCTGGGATGGGTTTTGTGAAGGCGGGAGCGCTGTACAGCATGAAAGGGTAATCCTTGGTTTTCCGAGTGGCATTTCTAGAGCGGGCCTGGTGACCGAAAGGAACAGTCAGATGAGGGGCTGTCAGTTTTAACTTTCAGGGGGAATTCCACTGAATTGTTCCACTCATCCTTCATTCTCAAGAAAGCACTGAGGCAGGGTCCAGATCAAAGAGCGATGTTTAGAGTCTCTAATCCAAGGGATTAGAACTTGAAAAGTGTGGCTGTTTGAAGAAGTTACAAAGACCTGCTTTTTATTGCGTCGCGCTTATTTAGTTTGGTGACCGCTGCTGGTGAGGATGAGTGGCCGTTTGAGAAATGGAGGGTTTGTATTGCAGTGAGTGTAAAATGCTTGAGTCCTGGGGCACCCAGTAATGGGTGTGGTGGGGGAAGCTTTTTGTTCGATGTTGAGGAAGAGCTTACATTTTTAAACTGCCACGAGATAAACTGAATAATGACTTCTGTTTTAGAATTCAAAACTCTAACGGTTAAGAAAGTTTGCATTATTCTTTGGAAACACTTATTTATTTATTTACTTTCTTTGTGGTTCTGGAGATCAAATCCAGGGCCTCATGCAAGCTATACAAGGGTTATACCACTTATATGCATGTACAAATAAGCAAAAATGAAACCCATTGTTCTGTACAACTAGTATTCACTAATAAGAAAAGAACAAAGAAAAAGGTGAATGGAGGATGATTACGCCTTTCTTTGTACTCTGGTGTTTAGCCTCTTCCCATAAGAGGATTGCCATTGAAACACTGAGCAGGTTTTTCTTTTCTAATGTTATAAATCATGTATTAATGGAGGCAGATATGTGGAGAAAATAGATTTCGGTTGATTTGAACAAAACATGAAGAAAATTTCCCATTTATGCTCGCTTTCTCCTACTCTCCTTGATCAAGTTGTGTTAACCACTTCTTAAATTAAGTTGAAAATTTAGTACCTCATTTAGGGAGTTTGGGATGGAAATATAATGTAAATCCTCATCCTTAACTATACAGATATTGTTCTGTGTTCATGTGAAATGGATTCCAGAAAATATCAAAACCTAAGGATTGCAGAGTGTTTATAAATAGCCTACACATATCTTCCCATATTCTTTAAATCATCTCTAGATTACTTATAAAACATAAAACAACGTAAATGCTATGAAAACAGATCTAATACTTTATTCTTTAGGGAATAATGACAAGAGAGAAAGAAATATGTATTTCCTGTATGCGTCCGATTGAGTCCGTGGACACAGAGACCACCGATATGGAGGGCTGACTATGTTCTCAAATTTGAGGGAGACAAGATGAAACCCCAAACCTCTCACCTACCTCACGTGCCTAAATAAGAAGCGTAGGACTCAATGCTTCCCGATTCGAGAGGCGCAGCCTTGTGATTCGGTCGTTGCTGTCACCTGTCCAGAGTTGCCTGCAACCACTTCATGTGCTTTCACAGTTTTTATTTATTTATTTTTTTACAATCACCAAAATCTTCTTTCAGTTTCTTGACTCTACTAACTTTGTTTCTGCATCTGAGACTTTGTACTTCTCTCCCAATGTGCTCCTCATCCCCAGGTGTGGAGCTGGTGCAGCTACATATTTCAAGTTGTTGGTACCATTGAAAGTTCCGAAGGGTTTGCCATCACTGCTCTAAACTCCAGAGCCAGCTCGAGACGCCTGGGTTTGAATCTTAGCTCTGCTGCTTCTTAGCTGTGTGGTTTTGGGCAAGTCACTTAATTCTTTGTGGTTTGTTTTCCTTTTATGTAAAGTTGGAATAATATTATTTATAAGGATAAATTGTAATTTCAGGGTTCTTGTAGGAATTAAATGGGATTAACTGAGATTAACGCATATAAAGCTTCGTGTCTGGAAAATCTTCAAACAAATGTTAATCATTATTATTGTTATTTGGTGTATTTTTTTTTTTTTTTTTGGATTTGGTGTATTGAAAGGACTACGTTTCTCGTTAGATTGGTGGCTCTGTGCAGCCTATAAGTTACATTAACATCAAATGTGAGCAAACTGTACATTCCACATCTCCCCAAAATATCTTAGTTGGTTAATTACATAGTGCTTTTTCAGCGTGAAGCAAACTGGTTTTTCCACATGAAAGGTTCATTGCCCGCAGTGTCAGGAAGAGTGGTGTCCTAGAGAAAAGGGGCAGATCAAAGTCCTGTTCTAACCTGTGGAAACAGGAGGACACAGATTTGAAGGACACAGATTTGGTCTCAGGATACTCACATACCTCAAACCAGAAAAGATTTATGAATGCAAGTTTTATACCACTGAATGCTTCCTGGTTTGGGTTGAGCCCTCCGTGGATTCTTCTGAATCAGGTTGACACTTGAGTTCTTTTGCTCTGGCATGACAGCCTTATCACCTCGCTCCTCAGAACAGCAGAAGGGAGGAAGGAGCGCAGCCATCAACAAACCTAAAGCACGGCCACTTAACATGTCCATTGCTGTAGATTATGCAGAATATGAAGAATATTATTTAGAATATGAAGCATTATTCAAACTTCAATAAAAGGAGCTCTATTTCTTACTTTACAGTGCAAGTGATGTTTCTGCCACAGGAGACAGGAGCGCTGGCCAAGCCATTTAACACTCCCGAGAGTGGCTTCACTATAGGATGAAGTTTCTGTAGTATGTGTGACAGGCAAGCTGAGTTTTTTTTGAGGATAGTGCTTCCTCCTTGTGAGTCCAGTACCTAAGCGCGTGAGCTTCTCTTTCTGTTCGCTAGATCTCTGTTTCCCGCTTTCTGCACAGAGGAGGAAGGATGCCCATGTTACGTTTCCTGCCCTACGGGTGTGCTCACCTTTCCTCTCAGCAACAGATGAGGAAGGTCATATACGATAGGCTCTGTCCCTGCCTATGAGCCAAGATCACTGACATTGATGCTGCCTTAAAAAAAAAGAAAAAAGAAAAAAGCCCTCATATCCCTTTCTAGAGTCAGTGGTTTGCAAGAGAGCAGATTTAATACAGGACAAGTCCAAGTCACAACATTCACACACAAGGCACAGGCAGGAAGAGTGCAGAACATCTAAGTATGCACTAGAGACCGGAAAGATCCAAACAAGGGCTCAGAGCCCATGGCGCTGTCCCGTGTACGTCCTTGTTTGCACTAAAAGGCTGAAGAGTCTATACTGGAATCAGGATACGATGCTCGCAGCAGAGATGAAGACCGGAACTCCCCTGAAGAGAACAGCAGCCATCCTCTGTGACAGCAAGGTCCCGAGCAGCTTCTGTGATGAGAACAACCGAGTTCCCTTCGGGAGAACCAGCCACATCAGAGCTTCTTCTGGGAAACAGTCAGCCGCTATCTTCTGCTCCTGTTCTCCTTTATAGTGTGTTGGCAATAAGCTTCAGATGGATCGTCTACAGCCAGAACCACACTAACTTAGCCCAGCTGGGCATTCTTGCTCAAGTGGACCTCAATAGTAAGTCCGCCACAAACCTCCACTTCTGTTATATGAGAAGGTACTTCCTAATAAATATCTTCTCCATGAAGTTCTTATCTGAATACCACTCACAGAGGGGAAAGTAGTTTCTGATAAAGAAAATTACCTGATCACAGTGCACAGAAAATTCTATAAAACCAAATTCATAGTTAGTATCTAAGGCATACACTTTCCTCCTTGTCTTCCTTCCTTTTCCTTCTTTATGTTTCCATTCCTCTTATTTTTCTCCCTTTTTACCTTTCTTTTTTTTTTTTTTAAGGAATGAAATGTGGTTATTAAAACATAAACCCAACAGTAGCCGGCCTATCTGGATTGGGATACAGGCGCCATTACTTAACACCTGGGGACCTAGTGTAAATTACTGGCCTTGTACCTTAGTTTCTTCACTGTTCAGTGAGGCCAACAAAATGGAAGGGTACACTGCTAGCTACTCCTTAGTCGTGACTGGTACCCTTTCTAGAGTCAAAGAAATATCCCCAAATCCTCTGCAGGAAGCACACAGGATGGTGTACTACGGGGAGTCCTGGCACTTTACAGTGCACATAATAGCCCTTGGAGGTATATGACAGACACATCCCTACTGTGTAGGGTTGCTGTCATGCTTAATGTACCAATACATGTTCTTGGTAAAAAATAATAAAAAAAAATAAAAAAAATTTAAAAAAAATAAAATTAATATCATTAGAATAAAAACATAACCATGTCTAAAGCTCTTTGCACAGTTCCCAGAACAAAGTCAATATCCAAGCTCACCAAACACTGACTATTGCTATCATTTTCTTTCTCCTTGACACTTAACTCTCAAATGTTCATGGCAATCAAAAATATGCTTGTTCTCAGTGATGGTGCTTTTGGGTCATCTTTTAATCCAATTAACTTTACTCTTTATCTGACAGCTTTCAGTCTTATTGTCTACTCTTTTTAGTTAGATAAAACAAAATACTTTCAATAGGCAATTTTTAAAGAAGAGAAATTTATTGCTTATAGCTCTGGAGGTTGGAAAATACAAGATCAAGTACCAACATACTAGTATCTGGTGAGGGCCTATTCTTCACAGATGGTGCCGTCTCTGTCTCCTCCTGTGGTAAAAAGAGCAATTGTAGCTCTTCCCTAATGGCATTACTCTCATCTGTAAGAGCAGAGACCTTCTGACTCAACCATCTTCCAAAAGGTCCTACCTCTTAGTATCACCACACAGGATATTGAGTTCCAACACATGAACTATAGGGGGGCACTAATATTCAAACTTCAGCATCCACCTTTTGTCCTAAGAAATATGAGCTATCTCTTTTAAGAATTACTTTTTAAAAAATAAACACTTGTGTTTTCTAGGCCTTTCCAGGTTTAGGGAAGAAAAACTACTGCAGCTGCTACTCCTGGTCCTGGGGAAAAGTTTTTTTTTTTTTTTTTTTTTCCCCAATTATTGCAGATTTTTAAAAATCTGCTTTGGATTCTTTACCTACATTTTTAGGTCTCTAGAAGGTGGCTGTTTCCCATCTAAGCTTCCCACCACTATAATAAAATACCTGAGATAATTAACTGTTGTGGCTTGGTGTGAAATGTCCCCTATAGAATCATATGCTAAAGGTTTGGTTGCCAGTCCATGGAACTGCTGGGAGGTGGTGGAACCCTTGGCATGTAGGGCCTTAGGAAAGGAAAGGTTTATTTTCTCGCAGTTTTAAAGGTTAAAGTCCATGGCATATTGGCACTGTTACTTTTGGGCTTGTGCTAAGGTAGTGTGTCATGGTGGAAGTACACGGCCCAGGAAGGTGCCACTTCATGGCAACCCAGACATGAAAGAAGAGGCCACGATCCCACAATCCCTTTAGAGGTGGCATGCCCCCAGTAACCTAAGTGCTCCCACTAGGCCCTAGCTCTCAAAGTTTCCACTGCCTCCTAGTAATGCCAAGCTGGGAGCCAACCCGTTACACATGGGCCTTTGGTGGACACTACAGATGTAAACCAAACCAGTGGCCTGACTCTCATACCTTGTATCTGCCATTCCCTCACCCAAAATGTTTTCGGTAGCCATCAAACCTTCAGATTATAATTGCCTTCTAGCTTCATAACTAAAATGTTAATGTTGTACAATTTTTTACATTTCCTTTGTAAATTGGAATTAATAGGGAAAAATATATTGGCCAAATTACAGATCGAAAGTTAGCAACAACATAGAAAGAGACACTGTATCTTGTGCATCACAGCATTTTGGGTTCAAACAGTGAAAGTTTGAATTTCTGTCTTGGCTCTGTTACTTAGTAGCAGTAAAACATAATCCTTTGAGGTCTCTGTAAAAGAGTCATGAGAAATCCATTTGGGATTTACCTGAAGGCACGATTGAGTAGGGGCGGATTGAGGGTACCCAGCACTGTCTGGCATGTCGCTAGTACAAAACAGGTTAGTTCTCTTCCTGGGCACCAGGGCGAACTGGGAAAATGACTGTATCTCTCAGAGAAGGGGGAAGAGGATGGTCTGGGAGGCCCCTATTTGTGAGGGCCTTCTGCTGTTCTTTGGAGCCCATACTTGCTCCTGTGGAATTTACATGTTTTCTGCTACTGTAAGGAATTCAGAAGGAGGTTGTAGAAAACAGTAGAGCTGGGAGAGAGAGACAGAGACAGAGACAGAGAGAGAGAGAGAGACAGAGAGAGAGAGAGAGAGAGAGAGAGCGAGAGAGAGAGAGAGAGAAAGGAAAGGAAGAGGAGGAGAAGGATTAAAGTGAAGGACATGTTGTTAGACATCTTGTTGATAGAAGTGGCAGTGGCAGCAGTGGAACTCTCAGTCACCCTAGAGTAAAAGCATGTACTTTCTAAATTAACCTTAAAATCAAGGAGAAAACATATGAACAGTTGTACTGACTCCGGTGATTATTTGGTTAAAGGATTATGTATTTTTCTCCTTCTCCTCGGATCTCCTTTGTCTATTGCCTGACTCTGGTGACTCATTAGCTCTCTCCCCGGAAAGAAGATGAAACTTGCACCAGTTCAGACACTGGCTAGTAACTGGTGAAAGTTAATAATGGAAAAAGCAAATGAGCTTTTCTTGATCAGCAGTAGAATTAATTCATACCTGCTGTACCTAGTCTCCATTTTGGAGATAATTGTAAGTTGGCTGCATATCAATTTAAAGGGATGGTATGTCATTTAAATAAATGGTCTACATCTGGAAGTTCCTGTTTCTCTAAAAAAAAATCTAAGGCTGAGTTAAGAAGTTGGATCGCTTTCAAAATTTTGTTTGTCAGATTTTAGTGGTCTTTGGTGAGGAGCAGAAAGAATAGCAAAGGTAAGGTAATTAGTTACCTGGGGACAGAGGCTCTTACAGAATTATTGAGGCAACAATACACAATTTTGCCTAGACAGGAGGAAGTTTGTGTTTGATACTGTTCTGCGAGGATGGCTCCTCTTATCTATTATTGTCATACAGAATTCTAGTTTAGTCCTCAGCTGACTCTCCCTGTGCAGGCAGTTTATTTTTAGAAATCACTGAGGGGTTTAGCTACCTGGTAATAAACATAACAAAGGGGCTTGATGAAATCCTCACACCTGAAAGAGCTCTGTAGCTTGTAAAACAGTCAGATATTTGCTTATAAGAAAATGCTTCACAAACCAGTACTGATATGCAGCGCTAGATCCAGCGTCACTTCCAGCTCCTCTTCCCCGACCTGTCCACACACCCTCCTTACGTGGTTGTTTTTGGCCATGTGAACCTACAGGATGGTCCTGGGCTTCATTCCAACCAGCCTCTTTCATCGTCTTGTTCTGCACCCTTTCTGCTCTTCAGTGTCCCATGATGCCCTGCACCCCATTTTAAGACTCACAGCCCCATAATGAGGATGAGTATCTTAGTTGTGGCAATTCTCACTGTCTCTGCTGCAGTGGCTCAGAATTCATACCTCGGAAGTGTCATCACCAGCTTTATTGCTGCAACGAATACCACTGCTGTTTCTAATTTGCTCAAACAGGGCCAATTCCCGCAAGCCTGGGAGAGAAAGAGACCCGCTCTCTTTCGCTGCACTGCTCGCAGATCCTCGTCAGATTCCTCCCCGTCTCTGGACTCTGCCCTGCCTTCTGCCTGTGCTCAGGAGCAGATAGATTTTAGCACATAGCCACCGCCTTTACAAAATACTCAAAATAACAATTTCTTTTGCTGAAATTGCTACCATTTGGAAATTTCTCTCCTACTTTGTTGAAGTGAAGTGTATCTCCTAACTGCAGAATCACAGTTTGCTATTTAACTGTCTGCGATCGGGGTGGCCACAGAATGAGATCACGACTTATTTAATTGCTCTAACACACAATATGATTTTTAAAAATGTGAAATATATAAAAATAACATGTGTAAAGTATATGTACAATCTGAAGATGATGTAAGCATTCAGTTATCCACTGCTTAGCCCAAGAAATATAATAAGTCATCTTAATACTTTCCTCCTTTTCATCAAAGTAATAGTAACTTGTATCATTCCCTTTCTTTTCTTTATAGTTTTAATATTTTCATATATATCTTACAATGTATTTTTTTGACTATTAAATAAATGAAACACTGCTGTATACATTCTCCTGTATTTTCTTCCACTCAGCCCTACATTGGTATCATTTATATACAGTTTATTTTCAATGCTGTACAATATTCCATTTTATGAATGTACAGCACTAATGCCTTTGGACTACTTATTTTTTCCTTTCTCTGACACTCAGTGATGATCCTCATGCCTGTATTATGGTAAACCTATGAGGCAATTCCTGGCTCAAAAGATATATCCATATTCAGCTTTTGTTTTAGTCAGCTTTCCTGTTGCTGGAACAAATTGCCCAATATCTATGACCTAAAGGAAAAGAGGTATGTTTGGATTACTGATTCAAGGAATTCAGGCCATGGTCCATTGGCCTTGAGGCAGGAAACCTCATGAGGGCATGGCAGAGCAAACCTGCTTAGGTAAGATGACTGAGAAGCAGAGCAGAGGAAAGTGTTGGAGAGGAAGGGGTGAGTGATCAGATGTGGACTCCAAGGTCACACTTTCCTGACACCCGGAAGTGTGCTTTACTAATCTCCTGGGCTGCTCCCAAGCCAAGCAAGATGACAATTCAGCTGATCTCTTACCTAGTCCCATTTTCACTCCATTGTGGACCATCTGGAGGAAACATTTGCACCATTCTATACTCTAGCAGTAGTTTACTAGAGTTTCCATTGTTCATATTTTTGCCAATACTTGGTATGGTCAATGTAAAAAAATTTCCTAATCCGCTGGATGTGAACATCTCATTGTGTTCTAAATTTGTATTTCTTTATTACAAAACAAGGTAAAATCTTTATAGCTAGCACATAGGTCTCAAGGAATTCCTGAAAATTTCTGAGTGATATGCGCTCTTTTTTTTTTTTTTTTTTTTTTTTTTTTTTTTGCTTCCAGGGATTGAACTTAGGGCCTTGTGCTTGTGAGGCAAGCGCTCTAACCACTGAGCTAAATCCCCAGCCCCAATATGAGCTCTTAATAACTCAAAACACTACACACTTGATAGACTGTAGACATCATCCTGGTACTTTTTATTCTCAACCGTCCTGCCGCTCATTCATCACAGAGGTAAACATGTAGCTCTTTTTGGGGTGGTAGAACTGAGGACAATTACCACAGCTTACTGCATGCACTCTAGAGATGATTTCCATGGGCTGCTTCTTTATGGAATGGGGTTTAACTGTGGAAAAGCAGGCGAATAACTGGGTCATTTGGGTGTGCAGCCTGGTGTCCCTGGATGCCATTCTGTCAGGTCAAGTGCAGAAGTTTCTGCTTGGCTCACTCAGAGTGAGTGCAGATCATCTTGGACATTCCTGCCACAGAAGTGAAATGTTTTCGTTATCTTAAGCTAAGAACGTTCAGTTTACTGTGACGCAGTGCTGTACTCAGTGTGGCAGAGCTACATTGGACTCTCCCGTCTTGAGCAAAACTTACCATGTACAGGTACAAATTAACTATGATGAAAGTGATTGTTATGTGTATCTAAAATGTACCAATAAATCTTGATTCAATAAGGAAAAATGAGTCTGAACCCGAGTGAAGCAGAACAATCTGAAGAAACCCCCGAGCACTACTGCCCTGCGAGTCACAGCGTGCAGGGACGTCCAGGGCTTCTGTGCTGAGTGCCTCAAAGACAGACTGACGAGGCCTGGACTCCAGCTGCTCACTCGGGGTGCCCAGAGCTGCTCTGGGGCTCCTGGACTGCTTCCCAGGTCACCCGGCTAAGGCTGCCGGAAAAGCACCCTCAGCTCTAGTACAATCTGAACACACGTAGATGGATGTTTGCAAAGGCAGTGAGGACAAAGGGATAAAGATAAAATGAGGCATCTTCACAAGCAGTGGGGAAATTTCAAAGCCAGGAAAGAAAGGAGAGTGGCACAGCTTAATTGAAGAGCTGGGGGAAAGTTCATTAAAGAACCAAATTATGGTTCTGCTTATGCTTCTTTTTTCCACAGGGCATATAGTATGAATTAATACAATACTGGGGCCTTACTGAAGGCTGTCTATCTAAATTACTTACATTATTAGATTGAGTTATAAGTATGCATAATTTCTGATGACAACAACTAAATCCAGAGAGTATTTTCAATTACATGTATTGCTCCATTATGAAAATAATAATAATCGTTCTTAGTGTTTCTTTGACCATAATATTTGCCATAAAGGACACTACTTCTTAGATTATTATATTATCTTTCCCCATCAATAATGTCCTTGTAGTATGGCATTCAACAGGTCTTCTCACAAGCATTTTACTCTCTGAAATGAGTTTCTTTTCTAGAATATATTAAATACTCAATAAAATTTATATATTAAATTTATATATTATATTATTATATTTAATATATAAAATTTATATATTAAATACTCAGTAAAATTTCCCCATGGAAAAATGAATTTGATTCTATCTTTAAATCAGGTATTAAATATTTTTATTGACAGATATAGCTGTTCAACTTTGTAGGTGATTTTCGTTACGTTTATACATTGTGTAATGATCAAACCATAACATTTAGATTGGCCACCATCTCAAACATTTATCATTTCTTTGTCACAAGAACATTCCAAATCCTCTCTCCTGCTTATTTGAACTATATAATACAACATTGTTGGTTAAAAATCAGTGTGGCATAACGGAACCCATAAGTTCATCCTCCTATCTAGCTGAGATGTAACCTACCTAAAAACTAGAGAAAGGCTTACTTCCTTTTTAAAACACAGTTTGGCAAGAGTTCCTGTCCTGAGGTCATGAATCCCCTGAAATGTGCAAAATTTTATGTTTGAAAATTAGCTCATGGGTACGGGTGTGTGGGAAAGAGAGATGGAGAGAGAAGAGAGGAGAAAAGAGAGGAGAACGAGAGGGAGAGAGAGAGAGGGAGAAAGAGATTTGTTGATGTCACTTTTTTCTGGGGCAGAGGGTTACACATCATATTTTCGTCAGATTTTCATCAGATTTTCAAAGAGGTTCGTGATTAAGAAGTCTTGCCCACAAATGAGGATAATGTTCTAAAATGAGGTATTTGATATAACTAATTCTTACAAGGAATTGTTTTCTGTAGGTTTCTACTAAACTTTGTCCTCAAAAATCAAATGTTAAATTAAAATGAACTATTCTGTTAGAGTTTTAAAAATGCTTAAACATAACTTTTGGGAGTTCTCTAGGATTTTATAATAGTCTGCATCCATGGTCAATTTTCTTGAGACATTAATAACCAAAATATATGCCTCTGCTTGATTTGATATTTTAAGGCTGATAAATTAGTTATTCAATCTCACTGTCATTATCCAACTGTTCTATCTATGGCTTTCCAACAGTGTCTAGAATTATGAAATTCAATTATGAGGAACTTCAGAATAGCATTCAAGTCAGCTTCCTTCATTCCTCTCTCCCTTCTTTTTTTCTTTTTGTTTTATTCTTTTTATATTTTAGATCTCTAAAAATAAATGCATTTTGGACAGAATACTGTGCAATATTTGAAATAATAGTTACAACAATGACCATAATAATAAAGCTTGACTCTTTAAGTGTTCTGTTATTTATTGCTTGTGATTTATTTCTTTAAGAAATAGAAAATAAAGACTCCTGCCTCATTAAACAGGAAAAAAAGAGCTGTCCTCATTAAAATAACATCTGATCTACTGTAGTTCTGACTTTCATTTCAAAGCTTTAATAACTTGTCATTTGTGGAAATACTTTGAATGGTATCAGGCTTGATTGACTGCTGGGTTGTAACTCAATCACTAGCCTCTCCTGACATCGCTGTCCCCAGGGGTGCAGCTGGAGGCCTTAGGAATGGCAGCAAAGTCCCGAGCCTGAATTACAACTTTGTTATTCAATCTGGAGGCACACTTTGTTATTTATAGTATATAGTATATAGGAAAAGAGTATGGACTTTCCATAGAGGAAAACAATAAATCAAACTAACAAGATGACCAGCTCTAATATTAAAATGTAAAATTCTATGATGTAGAGGTAGAAAGATTAATGAGCATATGACGTAGGGTTATTAAAGGTGTGATGGGCAGGAGAAGGGATGGATTATAGGGAAATTAAATGAAGTATTTCACTGGAAGGCAATCAAGTTCTGTGGAAGTTGTTAAGTGACCAGCTAATAGAGCCAATCTTGTTACTATAGTGACCTATCCCAAACAGTCCTTTCTCCAATATCCTTAGAAAATTCTGACTCTTGCCATGTGACATAGAATAACAGTACCTTACAAACACTGTGTAGTTCCTGTATCTCTTCTGATGTTTGCTTGCAGTTGTTTGCTTCCCTGGGAAAGGTAATCGTGATGTTTGGAAAGGCCTGAACAAAGGAATAATATAGTGATAGTTTTTAGGATTGGTTATCAAGTCATCAATTTGCCATTCAAAGATTCTAGTAAGGTTTGAGGAAGAAATGAGAAGAAAACTTGTGTTCCGATGGCTTTGATTTGAGATAGTATACAAATCAAAATATTTATGAGTTACTATCAGAGGATTTCAGATGATTGGCTCCCGTTCCAGTGTAACAAAATCAGTTGCTAAAACCAATTTCTCAGTGTGCACCCTTTAACCTTTTCTGTTTTGTTTCTGCAATCCATTTACCTGATCCCTCTTTCCCCTCTCCCTCATCATCCCTTCAATACTTTAAGCCTCATTTCCTGTCTAGCAGTTAATAAAAGAAAAATGTCACCTCCATAACCTCGCCCAGGCCACCCTCCCTTTTCTTCAAATTTATACAATAAATTTGTCTTACAGTTAGTTTTTTTCACCTTTGTTTAAAGTCAGTCAGCCTGTCAAATCTAGCCCATCCAAATGTTCTGAAAGCTGCAGGCAGACACTCAATATAACAATCGAAGTTTCATTTGTTTAAATTCAGATTCCTGAGGCAGTATCAGTGCAACAACAATAACTAAAACTGCTTTCTGAGCTCTCTTAAGGGCATGTGAATCTCTCAAGATGTATTCAGTAGGCCCCCACTCTGGCTTTCATTTACTAAGGCTGCCCTCCGGGGGGTCTCAGGTGGAATCTAGGTGGAACCTACTAAGTTTCATTCCTAAAGTATATTTAGGTAAACATTCAGGGACTCTTTAATGTAATTGTTTATGGAAAAGTGAATACTTTTAACATGCACAGAAAAGTTGGTCTCACTACTAAGCAACCGAGCCTTAAAATTTTTTTATTAAAAAATCTGTTACATTTAGAACTGTTTGCTAGTGTTACTCAGTTAGCTTAGAACTAATGTGATGCACTACATTTCAAAAATATTTATTTTGTTATTTAAAAATAATATTTGATATTTTTACTTCCCCTAAGAGTGAAGATGATACCAGATGGCAGCCTCAAAGGGCACAGACATATTTTCTCGCAGTTCTAAAGGTCAGAAGCTCAAGAAGCCCATGGACTGGTTTGCTGATTGTTGTCTTCTCACCATCTCTTCACGGGGTCTTTTCTGCATGCAAGTGTGTCCCTTGATCTCCTCTTCTCATAAGGACATCAGTGAGAACGCATTAGGGCCCACACTGAGGGTCTCTTTTTAACTTGTTCACTTCCTCAAAGATCCTGTCCCCAAATACAGTCTCATTTTAAGATTTTGGGCGCTAGAGCTTTTGCACACATATTGTGGGGCAATTCAGCCCATAACAGTATCATAATCTCCTTATTTTGAATAAGAAGAGGCTAAGACCTGAAGAGATGAAGTAAATTATTCAATAATACCCAACTAACTACGGCACTCTTGGTTTCAGGATATGAACTCAGACTTTGTAATTGGTGGTATAGAGTGTTTAAACAAAGACAAATGTAGTAGAGAAGAATATGAAATACCAACATTAGGCAAATAGACATTAAATGAATATCTGTTGAATAACTAGCACCCTCTCTTTAACTAGGGAAGTGGTGTGTTGCTTAGATTTCCTGTTGTGGACCCAAATACCTGACACCTGCAGCTTAAAGGAGCAGAGCCTGCTTTGGCTCATGGTTTCAGACATTTCAGTCTATGGTCAGATGGCTCTGAGGCAGGAACACCATGGCAGGACAGTGTGGTGGAGTGGATCTGAAAAGCATAGGCAGAAGAGTGCCTGAGAGGAAAGGGCCAGGAATTAGCAATAGTCCACAGAGTCTCACCTTCATAACCCACGCAGACACACCCATTAGTAAGGTGTGATTTACTAACCCTCTAGACAGTTCTCAAACTGTCATGGCTGGTGTTTAGATGTTCCCCCAAAGCCTCATGTGGTCATAAGTGGGGCCTTTTCAAAGGTGGCTGGATCTAGAGTTTGAGATTACTAAATTAGTCCCTTGATTGGTTTGACATAGTTCTGCTGGGATCAAAAATGTGATACTAGGATTAAGGGTACTAAGATTAAGGATGGGAGTGCTACCCACTCTAAGGTGAGGGTAGCCTGGATAAGATACAAGGGACAGAAAGAGGCTTGCTGATCCCTTTTGCTTGCCTTTCTGTCTTCTGCCTTCTGTGAACAGTTTCTCCTCTGCAATGCCCCTCTGCCATGCCACCCTGCCTTGGAGCCAGCCAGCTCTGAACTGAAACCTCTATGAACTGTAAGCCAAGTAAACCTTTCCTCCTTTAACTTTGGGTATCAGGTATTTTGTCTCAGGAATAAGAAAAGTACCTAATACACAAACAAATCAAGTTGACGATCAAGATAACTTTCACAGAATACATGACCATTTTGGTGCCTTTAAAAATACATGCGGAGATTATAAATAGAAAAATAGGACAGGTAAGCAAAGATAGAATTGACCAAGAACTACATGTTAAGAATCATATCTTGTATGATGTCTCAGCTCTACTACTTTCTGAGAAGCTATTTTTGTCCACATTTTACACCTTCTCCCATTCACATGGGTAGAGGGTGGGAGTCTTCCGGTGGCTCTGACCCAGAGATTTGCCCTGCAAAACAACTAGCTGCCTGGAAAGCAGCACAGGTAAAGAGGCCTCTTCAGATGAACTCCTTGTTCTCCCCTCAGCTTTGTGAACTCTCTAAATTGACTCAATTGCATCCAGGGTATTGTTGCCTATGTAGTAGGAACTCAGCAAAGGCAGAGGTTAAGACTGTGGCGCTTGACATCACATTAGAACATGGCAGCCACACATGAGTGAATGAAAGCAATACATTTGTAAAAGAATGGTCACCAAGCATTGAACCGTGACATCGATTTAAGACTGAAACAACTTATGGTAGAAAACAGGAAGTTAGACTATTTAGAGATGGGAAGGCTACCTAGGGATGGGAGGAGACGAGAGAGACCAGAGACAAAAGGAAAGTGAAAGGAACTAAGATGTGATATGCATAGATACAAATTTCGTGTGGTGAATGTTTTTATTATGTATAACAAACATATACTAATAAAAAGGGGGAAAAAACCTCCTCACAGACACCGAAAAAAATCCAAGAAGACTTAAATGTTATGTGCCACAGCAGTGGAAAAAAGACCTTTTGAATTAGTGCACTCTCCAGGTTGTACCTTCCCTTGTCTCCATGCTTAAAATGACTCTTAGAGATCTAATTTTTTTTTTTTTTGGTATAAAGGATCAAACTCAGGGCCTCATGCTTGCAAGGCAAGCACTGTAACCACTGTGCTAAATCCCTGACCCTTAGAGATCTAATTTTTATATACAGTAATTTGAACCTTTATTAGACAACATGTATATCTGTATATCATATTATTCATCTTAATTTTCTTAAATATATTCTCTCCTAAATAAGATTTGTATGATTTTCTTTTGCATGAGTTTTAGCGTGTTATAATTAGACACATTACAAACCTATTTGGAAAATTCTAGAAGCCTTTCTAGAGAGCATGCCTGAACACCATTTCCTTCTTTTGGTTCTGCCATTGTCTCTGACCTCTAGTCTGTTACTCTGTCTCTCTGTGTATCTTGTATTTAGATTTTGCTCACTAGAAATAATAATCCTATGTCTTTGCTGTTGTTCAGAAATTATTATTAACGTTGGAGATTTCCTGGAAAGCTGTTATGGTTTAGACTAAGAATGTCCCCTAAGGGCCTCACGCACACATAGGTGAAGCTTTTGGAAGGTGACTGAATCGCGGGGGCGATATACAGTAAATGACTTGTGGTTAGCAGCAGTGGCCTTGTCAGAAGAAGAGAGTCACCGGGGGCACCCTTTGGAAGGGCGTGTCTTCCTCCCCAGCTCCTCCCTTCTCTCTTTGCTACTGGCTGCTGTGTATGGGCAACCTTCCTCCACCCAGGCCCTTTCACTGTGACTTCTTGCCTTGGAGCTGGCCAACTACGGACTAAAAAATGTACTTTTCCTCCTTGAAGCTGTGAGTGATGGGTATTGTATTCCAGAAATGAGAATGTAATTAAGACAGAAGGAGTCTGAAATAAAATATAAATTATGGGAACCAAAATGGCAATTATGATTATTATGCCATTGTGAATTAAAAATTAAGGCTTTTATACATCTTCTGATAACTTCACTCTTAACTTTTTATTGGAACAACTTTTCTCTTCCCTTCTGTCCTTTTCCTCCCCTTCTCTTTCCCTACCTCTCCCCTTCCCTTCCCTTTGCCTTCCTTTCCCTTCCCTTCCTTGCTATTGCATAACACTTACAGTGACTTGCAGATTTTGTATTGAAACTAACAACAAAGGTATTAAATAGAATTGTCACCGAATGAATTAGTTGGGTTCTTCAGAGGAATAGAATCAATATAAAATTTGTGTATTTATATAGAGGGATTTACTGAGTAGGCTTAAAGCATCAGAGATGGAAACCACAGCGGTGCTTTGTGAGATCAGAGGAAAAGAATCCAAAATAATGGCACAGTGATGAGCCAGAGGATCCAGTAGCATTTGAAGGCTGAAGGGCTGGAAGTGTTCTCTGTAGAGTCTCCATTAGAAGGCTGAAGAAAATGGAGACCAGTGTTCAAAGGTGATAGTGAAGACTAGAGCTCTTTCAAAAAGGAAAACACTTGCCTTTCCTTTCTGTTTTTATTCCGAAGAGGCTACGGTCCTATTGGTTGGTGCCACCCACCTTCAGGGTGAGTGTTCCCTCATCAGTTTGTGGGCTTACATGTCATTTATCCACAGATACATCCAGAACTTTCCTAATCTGCTAGGGGCTTCTTATTTATGTCAAGTTGATATGTCACAATTAACAATCACACTGAGCTATCAAAACTAAGAAACCTGTACTGAGAAACACTTCAACAAGCCCAAACCGACATCTTTTCTGCTCTGACCATGTGCAGTAGTGTCACTCTCTCCTCTCAATCCCACCTTCCCACCAGATGAGACCCGATGGTGCAGAAAATTTGAGCCCAAGAGACACTAAGGGTGGCAGTAAAGAGTTCACTAGGCTTCCACCTGGTGTGCAGCAGGTGGGACCAGGAACCACAATGCAGCACACAAAGCCGTTTTGGAAAGCAACCCAAGGGAAAAGCCTGCAGGTTTACACTTTTTAATAGCAGAACATAGTATTCCGACTTGATACTCAAATCCTCATGGGGTAGTCCCATGCTAATCTAACAGTATGTATGTAATACTTTGTATGCCATGTGGTACATCCTCTTCCTCTCCTTCAAGCCTGGCTAAGAAGTTGGTAGGGAGAGGGAATGTTGGATATTGCCTGCAGGGAGTTAGGTGGAGAAGGCTGGGAGAACATGTACAGGTTTTGTTGAGAGCTAAAGAGTAGCCTCTCCTTATTCTCTTCAAATTGTCTGGAGCACATTTGCTCATACTCCCTAATTTGAATTTCCCCAGACTGAAGTGAGACAGATCACCCTCCCACCTCCCAGAACTGTTTACTCTCGGAGTATGTCATATGAAGGGTAGGGAAGGCCAGTCTGGAAGGCAAGTGATGTGTATAATTTGTATTTTCCCCGCATATAGTTAGTCCCCTCCTATGAATCCCTTTGTATCTTTCAGCTTTACACTGAATAACCCAGCTCCTTGAACTGCAATCTGTTTCTTTGGTGTAGCTCTTGCCTTTCTAGATTCCAAGCTCTTTAGGATCAAGACTAAGACACATAATTCTTTTCTACCCTCAAAGAATCAAATCCAGTGCTTGGGAAATATGATTTAATTCATTGGTGAGGTGGAAGAAGAAAATGATATGATAGACAAATGAAGAGATGGAGCAAAACCTTAAGAAGATTTGTAGCATTTGATAATGTCAATGTTCTCTTACATTTTCATATTGCATGAAAACCTTGCATCATTCAAAGAATCCAGAAGATTGCTCTGAGTGTTCTTTCTGGAGACATCTGATCAATCATGGTAGAACTTGAGCATCCTTAATACAGAATCTGAAATTTGGAATCTTCCAAAATTTGAAATATTTTGAACATTGACATAAGAGCACAAGTGGAAAATCCCACATTTGACCTCTTGTAATTTATCACTAAAAATACTGTATAAAATTAACCCCAGGCTGTGTCAAGCATATAAGAAACATAAATGAATTTCAAGCTTAGACTTAGGTTTCATCCCCCAGATATCTCATAATGTATATGCAAATATCCTAAAATCTGAAAAAATTCTTTTCTTAAGCATTTTGAATTAAGCTACTCAACCTGTACTCCATGTAAACATAAAAATGTTTACATGGTCGTGTCTCCTAAAATTTGTAAGTCTTTAGATTAGCAGATTTTACCCACTGGAAATTAAGAGTTAATGATAGCCAATGTTGAATGATGAGCAGAAACAGATGTGGGATCAGATGTTTGACACAACTTATGCAATCTTTATACTGATTCTGTATGGAGGGTACAAGAATCTCAATTTCAAGGATGAGAAATTCATGCGAGGTTGTACAGCTTATAAGTAAGAAATGTTACATGTTTGTGGCAGAAGCCTGAAACCCTTAACAAAACATAACAAGTAACTATTCCTTGATATGGGGCTTGTTGTTCTTGTTATCTTTGCTACATTTTTCTAAGGTAAGATAGAGAAATGCATTTAAAAGAAGAAGAGGAAGACATATACCATTTCTAGAAAAACACTTGAGAAGACTCTTTAAGAAATGAAGATTTTAAAAAGCTTTTTTATTGATAAAGATGTATCCAATTTTGTGGTGGAAGAGTCAAAATAATTTTAGGGATAAATATATGTTAAAAAGTTATTCTACTGAACAATGAATTCTTCTATTTCTTTAAAAACAGATCCCTTAAAATACAATGCAAGAAAGGAATTTCTGAAGGGGTGGTTTTATTTTGCTTCTTCAAACATGAATGATGTTGGAAGATTACATGCTGTACATGTTTTATATTCAACAATGTCTGTGTGCACATTCTAAAGATAGAACCGAAGACAAGCATAGTTATTCGCAACAATGATAATAAGTTCCTTCTTAGATGGAAAGAAGCCATTTTTGTAAGATTTACTTTGATAATATTTCTTATTTTTAGTCAGTGTAAAAGCAGGTATGGTTTTCTTTTTACAAAATTTTATTTCTGAATTCAGTTTAAGGCAGGGAAGTTATTAGAAGTTTTTTGTTCTTCTATACTATCTTTGCTTGTGGCTTTGGGCATAGCATGTTTCTTTACTAGTATTGCCTTGGGAGAGCGATTTCAAACATAGCCTGTGTGTTCAGTGGGGAAATTTTAAAATGTCAATGGAAAAGACTATATCTCCAATAGAAACCTATTTGAATAGATTTTTAGAGCTGTTTGTTCTGGTTTTAACAATTATCAATAAGAATCAATAGAATGGAGTGAAAGTACTATAAGCTTAAGAATCACACTTACCTAAAATCTAATCCTTGACTGTATCTCTAGGTGGATTATGAAGTTCTGGGTCTTATTCTTTTCTGTGTGAGCAATAATTTCATGAATTTATATGACATAATATATGTAAGGTACGTGGCTCTTGGCAAGCACTTAGTATTTGTCCTTTTCCTTTCCTTTGCATCAGTCTTTCTCTTTCCCCTCGAAAGTAGAATACTTGTGAACTGTAAGGGCATTTGGGACTAAAGTTCAAGACTGATTGGTATTACTTAATAAATTCATTGGTTACTCCTTCTAATCTGAACCCACAGACATCCTTGTGAAATCCTGCCAGGGGACCTTTCGAGGATGGCATTAGTGTAGCATTGACAGCTCAGGAAATTGGAAACAAGCCAATGGTCATAAATTGTAAATCCATTTACAATTCAAACATGATGGAAACTATGTGCCATTTTGGGAGCGATTTGGAAAGCACATGGTTTGGAGTTATTTTGATAGATTAAGTATTTTCCCTGAATCATCTACTTTAGAAGATTAAAACTTGATTATAAAATACCAAAATTTTTTTAGATGTGGAAATATTTGAGTATAAATCAAATACTCCAGGTTCATAAGAAAATAATCAGGAGAACAATTGATGTGGTATTCTTTAAGGTCTGATATTGGGACAAAGAAATATCACAATAGTTTATTGTTCATAGAATAATATATTCTTCTAGAATTGTTCTGGTATGTAGGCTTCACCCAGAGTTGACTGGTGCTTGGCAAGACACCAAAACAACGCCCATGATGAAGGAAAGTTATATAAATGTAAACTTTTTTTCCTTCTAGTAGCTAATGTCTCCTTTACTTCAAATCAAATAGAGGTAGTTTTGTAATTCTGTGGTAGGAAGGCATTCCAGGATAGAAGCCCTGTGTCAGAAACAGTTGTGTGATTGTCCAGAGCAGTAAAGCTTAATCTTTTGAAACACAGACTCTGCTAAACAAACTTGGTAGAAAGATTTAAGACGTATGTGATAATGCGATAATGCAAATAACCGAAGGTGCCACCACGTTTGGGTTAGTGATAGTTACAGGCAGCTTCAGTGAGTCTTGTGTGATGACAGAAATCTTAACCCTTACTCTCATGCAGGTCTCTCTTCTTTTCCCCTCAACTGCTATTCCTTTACTTGCTCCTCTTTTCCACGTTTTTGCACCATGTGCAGTCTCAACAGAGATTCTTTTATCTTCTACTGAAAACAAAAAGATGTTATGATAATGAAACTGCTTAATATCTCCCCCACTCTGTTCCTACACATTTTTTGTTACCTTCCTCCGCCTCTCAAAGCCCAACCACTCATGCTCTTGTTTTTGCCAAGACATTGCTGTGGCAGTGAACTCCCTTTCCTCATAATCTTTAACCTTTCCTTTATAGTGTTTATTTTTACCCCTTTAAATATATACTCTGAATAGTGTTACCACACGTTATGCTAAGAAATTTGAAACAGGAAAGGCTTATTCATATCATTATAAAATTTGGTGGAGGGGAAGGAGTGAGACCTTTGCCTGGGCAGCCAAAATAACAACAGCAGAAGGAATGGATGGGACTTTAATTGAGTGGATATGACAGAAATGTCCAGACCACTTCCTACCAAGAGGGCTTGCTTTGAGGATGCAGACAACCCCTGGGGATGGAGTAAACTGTTAATCTAGTATTACCAAAGCATGACACAGAGTGGAGTACTGGAGATGGGGCAGATGGGCACAGATGGACTTGAACAACACAGTGATGATACATGTCAGTCCTTGGGTAAAATAAGATGTCTAAGGTTGTGGATGAGGCCAACAGATCATGAAGATGGAAATCACCAAAAATACTTGTGTTTCTAGGCAGTCCACCCATAAATGATTCAGGTTATGCTGTGTAATGTTTTCAGACTTTTAAATATGTTGTTGTGCTAAGAATGTTAATTCAATAATTTAGATATTCCCAGGAGTACTGGGAGAAGGGTTAGATAAGGAAGAGGAGGGCTTAAAAGGTACAAAAGAAGATCATGTGATTTAGATCTACAGTATTTCACTCATTTGATAATTAAAGGAAATGAATTTAGTAATTGCACTGATTGAATATTGCTTCTCAAGTAATTGACTAAAAGTCATGCATTGATCCAAGAATTCTATAAAAATTTATACATGCCAAAGCCTTTGAGAAAGAGATGACTTTTATACTTATATAATTGTTTTCATTTATTATCACTATCTTCCAGGCAAGTGGGTGTGCTAATCAGCTATCAATAGCTGTGACAAAATACCTGAGAAAATCAACTTAAAAGAGGAAAGATTTATTTTGGCTCATAGTTTCAGAGGTTTCAGTGCAAGGTCACTTGAGTCTGTTGTTTCTGAACTTGTGGTTGAGGAAGAGCATATGGCAGAACTTCTCACTTCGTTGTGAATAGGAGACACACACACACATACATGCACAGAGAGAGAGAGAGTGAGAGAGAGAGAGGACATAATATACCTATCAAGGGGATGCCCCCAGTGACTTCCTTCTTTCAACTACACCCCACCTCCTAAAGTTTCTACCCTACTCCCATAAGCTTGTTAAGCTATAAATCCATCAATAGATTAATCTGTCAATTAGTTTAGAAGCCTTGTGACCCAGTCACCTTCCAAAGGGCTCATCTCTGAACACTGCTGCACTGGGGACCAATGTACTAGAACTTTTGGGGGACATGTCAGATCTAGGACATAAGAATGTGTTAGGATAAAATGGTCTTTCATCAGACACCAGATGCCCTGGAGCTTTCACATTGACCCCTCAGCCTCCAGAAGCATGAAAAATAAATATGTATTGTTTATGTAACTGCTATAATTTGGATCTCAATTGGCCCCCAAAGACTCATGTGTTGGAGGCTTGATCCCTAAGCCATGGCACTATTGGGAGGTGGTGGAACCTTTAGGAGATAGGGGCTAAAGGAAGGAAGGTAGGCCACGGGGCAGGGGTTGAGGGGGATATTTGGACTCCAGCCCTTTGTCTTCCTCTTCTTTCATTTTCTGGCTGCCATGAGGTGAGAATAACCCTTTACCATGTTCTCTGCACCATGATGTCCTCTTTTGCCACTGGCCCAAAGGTAATAGGGCCAAGTGACCATGGGCTGAAACTTCCACAACTGAAAGCCAAAAGAAATCTTTTCTTTTTTCTAGTTGATTATCTCATGGATTTTGTTATAGCAAAGGAAAGCTGATTAACACAATAAGCCACCTAATTTATGATATTTTGTTATAGCACCTCCAAAGACTAAGAGGGAAAGACTAGAATTGAATCCCACTTACCTATCCAGAATTCTGCTCATTAGAGTAGAACACCCCTTATAGCCAAAAAATGAAATGCTGGGATTTGAATCCTCTCTGAACTCCAAGGCCCACATAGTACTCTCTCTTCTCATGTGGGCCAGGGGGAAAGTGGCAGGACCACACAGTCCTGCTGGCTATTGAAGAACAACCTCTCTCCTACTGCCTTCTGAGGAGTACTTGGTGTTCCCTCTCTTTATAAGCTTTAAATAGGTTTTGGTTATAGAGGGCTTATTAGAACAGTTTTATTGATGTTTTAACACATTTTCTTAGCTGGAAGCTAGTTTAGGAGAAGTTTGTAAATGTAAGGGGAGTGGTCTTCTGTACAAATTCCAACCAACTGGCTTCCTAATGTTACATACATTTTTGTAACTTTCCTGGTAGTCTTCTTCCTTGATTGAGTTGAGCCTTATTATCTTGCAGGATACACAAACTGAAAAAGAATACATTAGAGAAATAACTATTTTCCCAGTCATTGGAATGTTTTTGAGCCCTTGGTCATGTTCTAGGTGCATGGGTACTGTGCTGAGCCTCTGTCAGGAGTCAAGCCGCCTGGAGAGCTGGGAGTACACTTGGAGGTGACAGCCTCCCAGCCCCAGGACAGAAGTGCTTGCGAGAGTGGGGTGTTTCACCCTTCCTTTGCAGCCCTGGAGGTGCATGATGACTTTTTAAGTACACTATTTGTTTTAGACTTGTCTTAGATTTACTGAAAAGTTGAAAAAATAGCTCAAGATTCCTATATTCCCTCCTCAGTTATCCCAATTATTCACATCATCCATTAGTATGACTTTTTTTTACAATTAATGGGCCAATATTGATAATTACTATTATGAAGTATTCCAATTTCCTTAGTTTCCCCCAATGTCTTTTTTCTCTTCCATAATCAATCCGAGATGAACATTACATTCAGAAATGTGGTTAACCCGTCTCCTTAAGTTCTTGGCTGTGACAGTTTTTCAGACTTTTCCTATTTTTGATGACTTTGACGTTTTTGGAAGAGAATTGATGAGATATTTTTAGGCTATCTCTCCTTTGGGATTTATCTGATGTGTTTCTCCTGATTAACTGAGATTTAAGGGTTTTTGGAAGGCAGATCACAAAGGTGAGTAGTCATCCTTATCATATATAAAGAGTAAAAATTATCAACATTCTTACCACTTTGATGTAACATTCATTGCCTGGCTAAAGCAGTGTGTATCAGGATTCTTCACAGTAGAATTTCTTCCCCTCTAACTTTCTACTCCATTCTTTCTGGAAGGAAGTCACATGTGCAACCCAAACCCGAACTGGAACTTACACTCAGTTTCTTTAGGAGCATAGTATCTACATCAATTATTTGACATTCTTTTTCATGGGATGTCTGATTTGTCTCCTATTTCCCAATGATTTATTTACTCAGTCACTTATTTATATCAGTACAAACTCATGGATATTTGTTTAAACTTTGGGTTATAATTTAATACTAAGTAATGTTTTGCTCAGATTTCGATAGCTTTGACCACTGGGAGCTCTCCAGTTGGTTCTTGTATTTCTTTGACATGCCCCCATCATTATACATTTTTACTTTTTTCCAAACACGTCTTTCCTTTTCTGGTGCTATAAAACACTCCAGACTCATCTTGCTTATTTCCTGTCCCAGTCCTACAATCAGCCATTTTTCCAAGGAGCCTTGGTTCCTTTTATTAGGGGATGATATTACAAACCAGGATCTGGGTACTAGATGTGCTTATTGCCACCAGCATAAGTTCAGGGAGTACTTCGGCTCCACCAACTAGAGTAGTAGTATATTCTGTCATATGTACACTAAGTATGGCAGTTAATTTTAATTGTTAACTTGAACAGATTAAGAGATGCCTGGAAGATGATTGAATCTTGGGGGGTGATGACTGGGTCATCAGTGGATCAATTCACTGATGTTCATAGCTGAATGTGTTGTTAGGAAGTAGTCCTGGTTGGAGGTGGGTCATTGGAAGCGTGCCTTTGGAAGATACATCTCTTGCTGGTTCTCTCTCTCTCTCTCTTTCTTTTTTTTTCTTTTTCTTTTTTTTTTTTTTTTTGGTGCTGGGGATCGTCTTTTTTTTTCTTTTTGAACGGGGTGATGAGGATTGAAATCAGGGCCTTATGTCTGCTAGGCAAGTGCTGTACCAAATAAGCTAAATCGCCAACCCCCGCTTGTTCTCTTTTTAACCCACTGCTTCCTGGATGCCATGTAATGAGAAGATTTTCCCCACTATACCCTTCTGCCATGATAATCCTGCCTTGGAGAAAACCTACTATACACTAAATCCTCTGGAACCACAAGCCAAATTAACTCTCTTCCTGTAAGGTATGGATGTCAGATACTGTGTCTCAGCAATGAAAAAGTTGACCAATACACTAACTCATGTATATAGAAATGCCTATAGATACTTCCAAGCTAAACATGAATTTATACTGATGTCTCCAACTCTAGAGATCTAAACATATGATTAAGAATTAATGGGAACTGGGGCCCGGGGATTTAGCTCAGTGGTTAGAGTGCTTGCCTAGCAAGCACAAGGCCCTGAGTGTGACCCTGGCACTACAAAAAAAAAAAAAAGAATTAATGGGAATTTTAGATATGATCATAGGTGTCTGGTTTGTTTTGGAAAATTATAATTTTCCTCTAGTTTTTATTTTGAGACTGAAGGCGCAACAAAGAGCTGGATGGGAGGTGTGGGAAGAGCTGAAGACTCAGTGGCAGCATGAGAAGCAGCAGAAAATAGAGGGAGCTATATTTGGTAGAAATGGAAGCAATGTCAACTAGAGCAATATCATTTTCCAGCAGCTGTTTAGTATGGGAGCAAGAGTTTCAAGGGTCTCATCTCTGCCATGATGTCGAGAAAGAGAGAGAGTTGTTACAGCAAGAGTCAGAATTGTCATAGATTAGAGCAGCACGGTGGTCTGGGGCCTTTGAAAAAATGATCAAAAGTGTTCACACTGCTGTTCACAACAGTAGCCCTGGCTACCAAGAAAGGGTGCAAAATATTTACTCTGTTTATCATGATTGGGTGGCATGTGATACATTTTAGAAAGATTTCCAGTGAGGTAGTTAAAAATAGTTGTGGTGCTTTAAGTATTATTAGGTTTATGTTTTCTACCTTAGAATCTACTTTTGCTATGTGACCAGATTGGTAAATCTAAAGCCTCTCACTGAAATTTCTGGAAACCCAAATTTTGTATATATATAAAAATACACTGCACAGGGCTGACCCTGGGCATATGGCATTGAACAAAAGAGGCATAGCCTTTGATATTGCAAAACCCATATTCTGTTTGGGAAAACAGACATTAAACAACTTAGTTACTCATTTGTACAGTAACAGGAATATTACTTGCTAACAGAAGTAGGGTTTCACTTATGTGGTGGGTGTGAGATGAGGCTTCCCTGTTTGGTTGTGATCCAAAGAAATCCTGTGGTCATTTAAAGATAGCTAACTCTAGCACATCTTTGTGTTGGACTCTGTGATGAACACCTGGCTTGCGTTGTCCTATCTAATGCTTATACCAATGCATAAAAATACCTAATTGACTATTCTTATCTTCCTTTTACATATGAAGATCCTGAGATGCAAAAAGGCTGAAATACTTGCCTAAGGATGCAGAGCTATTAAATGAGTCAGGATTTGCACCAATGTACCTCTGGATAAATAGGCTGCTAATTTCCACTTGGTACCCAGCCTGCCTTTTCATGGGGCTAGTCTCACAGGGAGTGAAAAGCAAGAAGGAGCAATTGACCAAGTAATCAGTAAAGGTGCCTCTGTGACTAACAACAAAATTCCACTCATTTCGCCAATTGCCATTGAATGGTATTTAGCGATAACTGTAAAAATAAAAACTGGACGAAAGATTTTGAACCCACAAGGTAAGTGATGGTCCTTGCCCATGTCTTCAGGGATGGATTTTACTCGGGAAAGTCTGGCCTCCAGGAGTTATGCTACACACAGTGTTCATTGTTAATTCAGTTTCCTTAAGATCATTGACTTGCCTCGTTCCTACAGCCACCGCCTTTTTTTGAATCATTAGCTCTTTCCTGGGCTTTGCAATAGAATCTTCACTGGTTTTTCTGCTCATCTGTTTCTAATCTATTTTCTTTTTCTAAATTTATTTTTTATTTGTAATCTATTTTCTATCTGCTTCATATGCTTAAAATTCTTTGATGAATTCCCACTGCTGAAAGACTAGAATCCCACTATTGACCCATGAGACCTGCCCTTCGTCCCTCCTCAGCCTTATCTCCTACCAAACCTTTGTTCTTCAGCAGCCTCTGCACATTCCCTACCCATTCTCATAAGGTTCCTGTTGAAGGATAAATCTTGTTCTACCTCTGGCTTTACTGCTGTCCCCTGTTTTACTCCTCACAGTTTATTGAAGAAAACTTTTTTCTACAAATGGATCAATAATACAACCACAGGGTCTTTGATACAATTTGAAAGCTATGAGAGACAATATGTAATCAAACGACTATATTCCTCTGAGAGGTAGGTCTGATTTAGCCCATCAGCTTTATCAACCCTTACTATTTTTGGATCAATTATTTAGTTGCTTCTCTTCTTCACTAGATCATGAGTTTCCAAAGATGAGTTGTTCATCTTTCTGTCGTCAGCATCTAATCTGGGCCCGACACGTAGGGGGTTTAATAAATACACAGGTTAATACACCGGTGAATAAATGAATTAACACCAAATTGAGAACCAAGGTATCAACAAGTTGTCACCAAGAATCTGACTAACTGAATCATGGTGAAAGTAGAAACGCGTTAAATCTGTATAAAGAAGAATGTCCTCCCACCCTTGGTGAATGTCAGCGAATTCAGAGATAGCACCTCCACTGTTATCTGGATCAGTGTGGCCAGAGAGCTTTGACCTTTCCATGGTTAGGCTGCCAAGAAGTAGAAGGATCCTACAGTCCTGGACTAATGGGACTTGTACAATGCAAGTCTCTGTAAGCAAATAATATTAAAGCCCAGGAGAAAGGTTATTACATGTGGATTTTGTTTCATGTCCACTACTTTCCATGGATAAATTCTTAGCCACTGATGAGGTTTGTTTCAATAAACCTTCAGGGTCTGGTTATACAACCATTAGCCTTTATACAATTTAAGACTGGAAGCTTCTAAGCCTATGATTTACTGAAACAAAAAGGCTTGGGCAGGTCTTATTCAGTCTAAGGTCATGCAAGGATGACCAGTTCCTTGTGGTGGAGAATTTATAGAACTTTTAAATAAAGTTCTCTGAGGATGAGGAGACTATCTGGAAAACTCACCTACTCTGAGCACCCCATTCCTTGACAAAGTTGGAAAAATCATTGTACCACTAGGGTAAAGCCAGTTATATGCTGGGCATTTAAAATATATTTTTAAAAGAACTTCTCAATATTATAGACATTTTATTGACTAAATGTAATTAAAGAGTTATGTTGAGCAGCATTTTGGGATTAAGTTTTGATTTGGTAGGAGAGAGGAAAAGTGTGAGCACACAGTACATCTAGACATTCTTCCCTCATGTAAAATGGAACAGATGAACTCAGGAAGAGAAGTTTGATTGGAAAAGAGAGCAAATGACCTGTACTCAACTGAATTGGATTGACTTTCCTCCTACTTAACATTTTCCTCTATTTTGTTCCATTTTTAGATTGTTTGGTCCAACTTCTTCCATAGGATTTCATATATATAATGAAGAAAGAAAAAACAAAGAGCATTTTTGTGTGAATTCCAAAAACATAGCATAGTAAACCTAGCACATATATACTTTTCCTAGATTATTTTCACCTTAAATGTGTAGGCTTCTAGGACTACAAAGTTGAACACAGACATGCACACACACACACACACACACGCATGCACGCACACACACGTAGTAGACAATCAACCTTCCAGTGACACTCACCAGATATTCGGTGAGCGCCTTCTTCACGTCCCAGCTATCACACTACAAACAGGAGCACAATGGTTACTGAACCCTTGTCCGTCTTTCAGGAGCTCGCAGTCTGAGACATATTCTGATTACCTGTTGTTGAACAGGAAACCACCCCAGACTTTGTGACCATTCTACTTTGCTCTTATATTCTGGAGTTCAAGGGCTCAGGCAGGATGCAGTAGAGCTGTCTTACCTCCACTCCACTGGGAAGACCTTGATGGCTGGGACCTCCTTGAATGGCGGTGGCTGGAATCGTCTAGAAGTTTTCTTATATCCGGTGCTCAGGTTGAGCTAATAAACTGGGCTGGCTGGAGGATCATACATGGCCTCTCCATGCAGCTTCAGTTTCTTCTAGCACGGTGGCTGAGGGAGTACCCGAGACACCAGGGTAGAAGCTGAAAGAGCTCTTGAGGTAAACTTGGAAGTCAAAAGTCAGTATAGCCATTCCAAATTTAAAGGGAGAGAATTTGGACTCCACTTCTTAAAAGTTAATTTAGGGAGGACACACAGGAAAAGAGCACATGCCATGCGAGATGTTGCTGCAGGCCTCTTTGGGAAATTGAGTCCTCCACAGGTAATGGATGTATATATATGCAATTATAATACAGTTTGTTAAATGTTTGATTGCCTATTGCTGCGAATCCACTCTGTAGTCTAGTGCTTTGAAATGATGGTTACCAGGTATCAGCTGGACAGTTCTGCACCGCATGGCATTAAATGGAGCCACTTATATGCCTGCATTTAACTAAGAGCACGGAATGTGCACTTTGGCTTGGCTCATGTCTGCAGCCTCCACCGGGGTGACTAGAATGACTGGGAATCTTTGGTTCTCCTCCATGTGGTCTCAGGCCGTATATTAATCTTGTCCAAGTTTCTTTATAGGGTTTGGCTTCTTTTAGGGACCCATAACCGGCACAGTTTCCTTCTTCTGAGTTGTGTTTAGGTCCCAAGGCCAGTCAAAATGGAAGGAGTGAGAAATACACTGGAGGAGTGACCTGTGCATTCAGAAGCGAGAGGAATTATTAGTGGATACTTTTGGAGACAGTGTACCACATTAGAAGTATCACAGTATGCTCCGGGAACTTTGACGAAGGATTACACAGTTTCGCTGTGCTGCCTTTGAGTGATTCTGACTGAGGCTGTGGGGAGGGTGTCATTACTGGTGGCGCGTAGTGGGAAGTGCCGAGAACCTGTGCTCTTTTGAACTCTGAGTGTTTAAAGTTGACCACATGTAGAAAGCATTGTAAACAGAAGAAACCGTATAAGCAAGGACAGGAGAGTAGAAAGTACACAGGGAATAGATGGAGGTACAGTAGAAAATTTATCTATCATCTATCTATCTATCTATCTACCTATCTTAGATATTTGTGAGTAAGTAAAATACATATTTGGGCATTGGCAGAGTTGAGGTGGGGAGGAATGTTGGGAGATAAAATCTGCACTCAGGCAGGCTTGTGAGGGATTTTATGGATTCTGCTAAGATGTTTGGACTTTATTATAGTGCCATGAAATGAGAGATTTTAAAGGTGGAATCATGAGAGATGAACTGGAGCGAGAAAAGACTGGAGTTTCGGAAGAATAGTTGTGAAGCTGTTCTGACAGTTTGAGTAAGGAGTAATGAAGGCTTGTACCACAGATGGAGTAGGAAGAAAGCTCTGTTGGGAAAAGCATAGCAAAATGCCAGTTATTTGTACGGAAAAACAAGGTCAACAGGGCCATTGGGAGGGAAAACTGCCCAGCTCTTCTGTGATCTGCAATTCTGCCTTTATGGTTGGTGCATTTAAATGTATTAAGACCTACCCTGTGCCTCAGGCACCGAAGCAGAATCTAGCGTCCATGACTTCATCAGAACTGTTTCCTTGGAACAAAAAATCCAAGGCAGAGTGCAACAGCATGGAACATTTGGAACTTCTGCCTCAGAAGCACCGACATTAGGAAAATGCGTATTGAGTAGGTCTATTCTGATGTAGGCAAAAACTTCTTACCATCCTAGAGGTATTTAGAGTAGAAAAGACTATTCATTCACTCGGCCTATGTTCACACAGTACCTACCACATGCAAGGTGTTATTCTAGAGAGCGGCATATAGCAGTGAGTGAAATAAAGTTCTTGCTCTCATATAGTAATGAGCTTGCTAAATTCAGAGATTTAAAATTGTAGATACAGTTTATTTGGCTAATGCAGCACAAATGTTGTGCTCTCTTAAATGTGTGTGCATATTGGCATTTCAGGTCATAGATTTTCCAGTTATCATTAACTTAGAAAGTCATTTATTATTAATAAGGAAGTTGTTCCAAGAAACTGGCCACAGAAATGACAGCAGCTGCCCTCCTAGAGAAGGACAGTGGCATTCTCAATAGTTGAGACTCAGTTTTTTTTTTGGGGGGGGAAATCATCTAATTCTAACATCTGAAGAGTGTTCACTCACTTTGTGCCTTTGTTTCCACCCCTTTTGGTTTATTTCTGACACTCATTAGTCTTCATGCCTTTTTGTGCTAAGGTGGACTACTCAACTACTCAGACAGGATGCATTTTAGTGGCACGGGAACGTTTCCAGCTGCTGCCTCTCCCGATAATGTCAGTAAAGGAGACGTCGAGGAACCAAGTGCCATGGAGAATTATAAGTGCTTATTCTGGGGTTGAATTTAAATAGACATTTTGAGGATTATAACTCTTGCAATTAATAAAGTTTAGAACTACACCAGGAGGAAAATATTCCCTCTCCCTTTGCCCTCTTCTTGTTCCCTTCGACCCTTTGCCTGTGAGCTTATATCTAACACTTTGCCTTTTCGTATCCATTGTTTACCCTTTTCTTTTGTTTGTATTTTGTCACACTCAAATGAAGGATACCATATGCTATTCGAGCTTGCAAGTCTGGTTTATTTCACTCAACATTAGATTTTCCAGGTCCATTCATTTTCCTATAAATGACTCTAGTTTGCCATTCTTCATAGCCAAATAGTATTCCTTTCTGTACAGATACCACACTTTGTTTATCCAGTTATCTATTGATGAGTATACAGGCTGCTTTCAGAATTTAGCTATTACAAATTGTGCTGCTGTAAGGATTGTTGTGCAAGTATCGCTGTAGTATGATATCTTTAGCTCTTCAGGAAAGATACCTAGTAGGGGAATGGCTGGATCATATGGAATTTCTCCTTTCAGGCTTTTGAGAAATCCCCATATTGATTTCCATAATGGTTGTACTAGTTTGCATTCCCACCAACGGTGTAGCAAGGTTCCCTTCTCACCACAGCAGTGGCAGCCAGCATTTGTTACTTCTACAAAGCTCAATGACTTCGATGGTAAAAAAAAAAAAAAAAGTTTAGCTAAAAGTCAAACAGCTGTTTTCTTCACATTTTTATTACTATGCATTGATATTTTCAAATGAATTTTGCTGCTAGAATGAATTGTGTTTGTGCGTGCATTGTGCACACACGCATAATTCTTCTCAGAGGCATTTGTTGGCAGATAGGGATATGTTCTGTGTAGCAGATACATGATCTCATTTTCTTCCCGAATATTTTGCAGTTTGGATTTAGGCACAGAGGATTGCGTGTTTTAGTCTGTGATTTCATAGGTGCCAATTGCCTAGAACTTCTAATCTGCATCTTTCACCCACTTAGTAATATCTAGTTATAGAAATTATGGAGGATGAGGTGAGCCCATTCGGCCGTGATGGGAAGGAGCCTTTGAAGAACTAAGGTAGTAATTGCCTTAAACTGGTCTTCAGTGGTGACTGAAGTGTACTCTTTTTGGCACCTTCTCTAAGTTTAATTTTGCTGGCAGTTTTTGGTGAGAAAAAAATACACCATGTGTAGCACTATGTGTGTACCTATCTAAAAATGAGGAAGTGAGGATTGTTTATTTCAGATGGGACTACTGAGGCATTTCATAACCAATTATCCAAATTAAAATGAGGATTGAATAGTAGAGATCAAGCTGATAAACCTCCACATTTGCTGTGTTGTGTTGCCTTTTCTATTCATTCATTCTAAGAATATTGATTTGCCACCTATGGTGTGCAGGTACTTTTGGGGACTATATCAATTAACCGATAAAGATCTTTATTTTCATTACTTTCTAGTGGGGGGGAGAAAGGCTATATAAAATAAACAATGATTAAGTAAATTGTATGGTACATTAGATGAGGATAATTGCTATTGAGAGGGAGAAAAGAAAGCAGGATAGGGGTGTCATGGCTTGGATCTAGATATCCCCCAAGAGTCTCATGCACTCTGAGATGGGACGTTTGCCAGGTGATTGAATTATGGGGTTCTAAAGCTGACTTTGCTGTTAGGAGGTAGTGCTTGCTTAAAGGAGGGGTGATCTGGAAGGATATATCTTTCTCCCTGACTCCTCCCTTCTCTCTCTGCTTTCTGGCTACCATGACATAGCTTCTCTCTTCCATGCCTCTCTGCTGCCATCCCACCCTGGATCCAGCAGACTATGTACTAAAAGCTGATGCCAAAATAAACCTCTCCTCCTTTAAATTGTGGGTGTTGGCTATTGTGTCTCAGCCATGAGAAAGTGACTAAGACAGTAGGATTGTGAAGCTTTGGAAGACTTGCAGTTTTAAATAAAGTAGCCTTATTATATCTTGCTGAAAAGTTAGCAGTTAGGCAAAGATATAATTGAACTAGTGAGGCACAAGTCATTCACGAATCTGGGAACTTTCATGCAAATGCCCTGCACCTGGACTGTGCATGGGGTGTGGGAGCAACAGCATGGAGGCCCAGTAGCTGCAGAGGGTGGGTGATGAGGTCACGTAGTAACTGGAGACTGGTCCTGTAGGAACTTCTTGGCTTTTGGCTTTCTCTCTGAGAAGAAGGAAGCCACTGGAGATCATCGAGTGGATGAATGGTATGATCTGTTTCTTATTTTAAAGGAACTCCTCTGGTTGTATGATGAGGGTATACAATAGTAGGGGATATTAGCTTCCTTGGTTGCAAAAACAAAGTACTTCAATTTGGGTGCTTAAGGCAGTAGAAATGTTTTGTTCCACAAGCCTGAAGTTGAAAGTCAAGGTTGTTGCAGAACAATTCCCCTTCTGAGGACTGTAGCTGAGAATCTTTCCTTCCTGCTTCCAAGCTTCTGGAGATTGCTGGCAAGCCCCAGAAATCTTCAGCTCGCAGCAGCGTTGCTCCAGTCTCTAACTCATTGCCACATAGCCTTCTCTTCTGTGTGTGTTTGCATTGTTCTCTGCCGTCTTCTCTACATTCAAATAAGATTATAGTCAAGATTCCGAGATTTAGAGTTTGAATATGTCTGTTTGGAGGCCAAGGTGTTCCATGAAGTGTGGACAGGCAGAGACCATCAGAGAGTCAGAAAGAGAGGTGGTGCCTGGACCAGGGTGGGAATAGCCAGTTGGAGAAAAGCAATCCTATTCCAGATGTTTTTTCAAGGTAGAGGTGCTGATACTCTGAAAAATTGGCTGTGGAGTATGACAGAAAGAAGAGTCAAGGGTGACTCCAAGATGTTTGGCCTGAGCAATCGCAAATCAGCTGAGCCAGGAAGACTATGGGAAGACCTGGCTTTTGTGAAAAAGATCGAGAGTTTAGCTTTGAATGTAAGTTTGGGATTTCTTTAAATTCCATAAACAAATTATGGTTTGTATCATAGACAAACTAAAGCTCTAAATTTATTTTACTTACCAGTTATCTTTTTCTCTAGCCAAGTCTTATTTGTTCCTCAAAAGTCAAAGTGATTAGGGCTCCTTTCCCTGCCTGTCATGGAGTAGTTTCCAAGTCCGGTCTGGAGAATTACAGGGTAGATCCTCTGGCGTTGGATTTACCAAAAATCAGTAGTCAGTGTAAAATATATTTCACCCCTCTCATCTGATCGCTGGAGACCCAGGTTAACATGTTTGTCCTAAACTTTCCTGGGCTCATTCTCTTTCCTCCCAGTTTGCATCGCATAAGCAAAACCCGAGGCCAACAACTGCTGGGTGAGGAGCTGGGGGAGGGTTGTGCAGCCACCTGGGTGATAGAACATCTGAATTCTGATGAAAAACTGCATTCCTTCTGGCCAGTAAACTCTCCGTTTAGTAAGCTAAATTTACTAAACAGATTGTAAGAGAAACAAATTTGTCTTAGACATGCAGGGTTGAATATTGGTTTGAAAAGTCGCATTCATACTTTTCATTAATTTCTTCAGGAAAGATCTTTCTGGCATTACACAAATTTCTTTTGGCACTTTCCCTTTCTTTTAATCCAGGGCAAAGTCGTGCTTTAATTTGTTTCTGGATGCAGACAGGCCTAGTGAGTTTTGACAACAGTAGTCTCTATGTCCACGTATTCTCGTCATTATACAGTAGCGGTGTGTACCTCTGTCTCCCAGTAACACCTTCAAAAAAGATCTCGGGCAAGAAGACTCATAAGATTATGAATTGGTCTAGTTGTTTTTTAATTTTTGTCCAAAGATTTTAATTTTAGAATTGTTTTCATAAAACAATGATATAAAATATAACTCATTTACTTAGCTAACATTTCTAAGCAACTTGTTATTCACAATTGTGGGGATACATCATGAACGATGTGGCCCAGAAAAAAATCCTCTACTTTGGATTACCCTCATTTTAGAAGAGGGAGACAGAGAATTAATAAAATATTTAAGTAAGTATATAGTCTACCAACTTGTGCCAAGTGATATGGAAAAAATAAGGCAGTGGAAATGTACGAGGAGTATTGGGGGTGGGGGAGTGTTGTCATTTTAATTTGGTATAACTTTGTTTTTTTAGTGCTGAGGAATGTTGCAACTTTAAATATGAAGGTCAGGGGTAATCTTAAAAGGAAGAAAGAATTTTAAAAGGTAAGAGAACTATTTGAAGAAGCAGAGCAGCAAGTACAAAGGCCCTAATGCAGGAAAAGACCTGGCATGCTAAAGAAGTGTGAGGAGGCCACGCGGCTTGGAGTGGAGAGAGCAAAGGCCAGAGGGGATGAGACAAGTTGAGAGACAAAGTGAGAACCTCCAAGGCTGTTGCAGTGACTGGCTTTTACTTACAGTAAGATGAGAAGGCATAAAAACATTTCGAGCAGAAAAATGACAATCTGTCACACATCAGGCAACATCCCTGACTGCTACATTGCGAATAACTTGAGAGAGGAAGAGACAAAGGGAGGAAACTAATAAAGAGGCTCTTGCAATAATCTACATGAGAGATGGTGGACTTGGACCAGGCTGGTAACAGAAGGTAAGGATAAATTTTGAAAGCAGAATTGGCGAGATTTTCTGATGGATTGGATGTGAGTTTGAGAGAAAGGTGTTAAGGACAACCCCATGGTTTGGGGGGAAGCTCATAAATTCCATTTTAGATAAGAAAACTTTTGGATGCCTATTAGTTAGATGGAGATCTTGAGGGGGAGTTCACAAGAGAGGCTGGGCATACAAATGTCATCAGCTTGAGGGTGTAGTTGGAAGTCAGATGCATCCTTCCTGGAGTGGGAGTGCAGTGTGAAGGTGTACATACAGGACTGGGACCTGAGAGTCCAGCTCCTCTACATCCACTCAGACTCAGCTTCCTAAGAGCGAGTGGAACCAGCACATTTCATCTCAGGGATGCTAAAAGGGTCAGAGAAGATGATAAGGTCACTAGCCACAAATTGAGACTCTAAAGGCCAGAGCCAAGGGAATAATCTACTACTGGAAGAACTATTTATCTTGGACAAAAGGTCAGAGTGAGTGTAAATTGTGGGAGAGAGGATACAGTGGGCTGCATAGAGGTGGGCATGGTTTTCTGTCTTAATGGGAATGTAATTTGTATGTTTTAATGTAGTTTCCAGATCATTGATACACAGAGTAGCGATCTGCACAGAGCATGACAGGTTATAATGGAACATTTTAACCCCGTATCTTCCCTGGAGCCAGATCAACATCTTGTTACCCTGACCTATACCTCCCCAAATCAAGCAGCAAATGTTGATATCTGGACAAGCAAGGATCCAGGGGTCTGGATTGTTCCTCTCTGCGTCCCCTGTGTGTATCACAATGCCAGGTACATCACAGCCACTCGGTACATGCTTGTTGAATGAATGACTGTTGAAAGAACTCTTCAGTCACACAGACTTGCCGGAAAGGTTCATCAACTTGGTATGACAGGTGAAGGATCCTCTCACGTTACTGCACCTGTTGGATTGGGAATACTCACTCCTCATAAATCTACCTAGCAGCCCTTGGGAAAGCCATACTGAGTGATGGAAGGATTCCAGAGCTGGAGTCTGGATCCCTGGGTTCTAGTACTGGTGCAGTCGTCCCAGGATGTGTGACTTAGAGACTAGACCAGGCCCACAGCCTCAAGAGACTTCAGTTTCCTCTCAGGAAACCTCAGAAAGCACTACCAATGAATGTTCCACCAAACTTTCAGATTCTGTATGTTTTTCTCTATTTTCCACGGAGGCAGTGAGCCTTATTGGAATTCAAATGCAAGCTTCTTTCTGATAATAAATATTATATTTGGTCCAGTTCTTATCATCCCATTAAAACTAAAATAACTCATTTAGAATTTGAAACTTTAACAGTATGTTTAACAAGTCAAACATTCTATTTGTGTAGGATTTCTTATTTTTGATTCTCGCAGTGTTGGGGATTGAACCCAAGGCCTTGCCCATGCAAGGGAAATGCTCTACCAGTGAGCTACATCCAAGGCTCCTGTAGCATGTCTTTGTAATGTGATGACTTTATAAGAATTCTAATGCCTTTCCAGGGTTTGCTGCCCCAGGAAACATTTCTTACCATCCTAATCAGCAGAGAACCCTGACAATTCCAAGAGCCATTGGTGACTTTGTGGGCATGAATCATCAGCTCCACAGTTCTTCATATCCTTTTCTTATGCTATTGTGGATTTTTAGGTATCGGAGATCACTGGGTAATCTGAAGATGTCTCCAGTTCTGATCTAATTTTCATTGAATTAAATTCTACAAGCACATTACTCAGAATGCATTTACCCTGTAAATCATCCAATATAATACGGGAAAGATACATAAGGTTAAAAAAAGCTAATAACAGAAAAGCAAATTACAATTTGCTGTTTTTTTAAATTGAAAATATTTGAATGAAATAAACACTAAGTACTTCCAATGAAGGAAATATTACAAATAAAAAAGACAGTGAAGACGAGTAGATATTTAGTTCTAAAAATTTGAGTTGACAGAATTGCTTGTAATGAAAAAAATTAGAAATAATTTACCTGGCTAACAGGTTAAATGAATTATGGCATTTGTGTGAGATGTATGACTCTGTAACCATTAATAATGTTATAGAAGTATTCCTATTCTTATAGAAAGATGTTTGATAGTTCATCTGATGTAAAGCACATCAGATCTGATGTGTTTAAACACACTCAACATACACGCGTATCTCAAATGTCAACAGTGAGAATTATAGTACTAGTTTTCTTTCTTATTTTTGTTTTCTCTTACTTTTCTGCAATTAACAATGTGTTTAAGTGCACCAAAACTATAATAAAGAGACAATTCTCTCCTATTAAAAACCAGAAATTGTCCGTATCACTCTTAGGTCTTACCCTCCCAACCTTACATTTTTCTCTTAGGTTTTACACGTTGACACTTGATCATTTTGAAGCTCAGTGAAGTGGACCAGAAGAAATCTGAGGACTGATTCTGGATCAGACACTACCTGCCTAATGGCCATTGGCAAGAAATCTGATTTCTTGTGCCTGTAACCACATCTGCAGGACATCAAAAACATTGGCTCACCCCAAATACATGAACGTGGAGAGAGGGGCTTTGGAAAACTCGAGGAAAGTGATTTATAGGCACAGCATTCTATGAGGGATCCAGCCTAAGCACAGTGCCTGAAGTACCACAGATCATAAGCCTTCTTTAATTAGCCACCCGAAACGCTGCAATGACAGAAATTCGTTGCCAAAGTTGGGTGTGGAAAACCCATGGGCCAGGCTGGACATGATGAATTTACATGCTCTCCACTGCTCCCCAGATTGAAGCTGTGAAATGAATGACCTTTCCTCTGAGGAAAAGGAGAGAAACTAAAGTGTAACTGTGGCATCCGCAGGGGGTTAGTAAGAAGGCCACATTCTCCCCAGCAGGTGGAGACTGTGGGATACGGATGGCTGAAGGACAGGCCTTGTCCAGAGGCTCTATCTTCCTACCTTTTTTGATAGAGCTCACTCTGTCCTTATATCCTTAGCTATAATTTTTTTCTTTCACCCACGAGAAGGTGGTAGAGAAAGCTCAGTTCCAGAAACCCGATGGTCATTTAAAAAATCTTTCTTCTTCACATTGATGTGCCAAAGCTTTGCATACCTATTGGTAAAGTTTCTATGAATTCCCTTTCCGTTTTCACTATTTCTCATTTTCACTGACTTCTAACTGCTCTCCTAGCCAATCAAGGCTTCCCTTTATGATCTAGTGTATGTGTGTTTTATTGTGTATGTACCTGTATATATGAGATTATTTTCTAAACCTCTTGTCACGCTCATTCAGGTACCTGCCTCTGTTCACTTACCACCTTACGTCTACCTTGTGCCACATGCCTTCATTAGTGTAGACTCTCTTGTCCTTCTCACTAGGCTTCAAGCTCCTGAGGGTGAGATCTGTTTCCTTCACTTCCGTATCCTCATCAAGGATTATGTAGCCCGAGGGCACTGCACGTCTCCCATGAATGCCAGGTTTTTTTTTTTTTGTACACAGCAGATATGAGCTGGCAGGTAAGGCCTTTGAATGGATAAACAAATTTCATTGTTCTCACTTGGAAAATAAAAGACTGATCACAATAATCTCCATGGTTTCTTTTTTATGGAAAGTCTCATTCTACAAAATTAAAAGTTCGGAGCAAATGTGAAGAAATGTGATTCTAGAGACAAACTGAGGTGCAAAAAAAATTAGTGGTTCAACAATTGGTACTATCTGACCAGTCTGGGAGTTAAACAGAGAAAAGTGTTCCAGTGAGTTTTTGTGTGCATGCATGTGCATGTGTGTACATGTAATGCAAATATGCTTAATGTGGCTATCTATGACTTTTTCTTTATACACATATACTGTCCCATTTTTTTAAAAAAAGAGGGTAACCAGAGTTTCCTCATTTGGGCCACCTTTTGAATCTAGTCTCTAAAGCTCAAATAATCTACCAGCTCTGTCACCTTTCTTTTGGGCAAAGTTCTTCACACCTAGAAGGGTTTTCACAAAAATGTCTTGCTGTAGCTCTCAAGAGGTATTGGCTGGAAGAGATTTAATGGAACATGTGGCTTTAGTCACATTAACATTGGCACCTTTGGGTACTCTAATCTGGCTTTCACCTTCAAGGCCGGCTGTTTCCGAGTTCTGTTGCTTGAGCCCTGGGTAACAAACTATAGCAACTGTATTAAAACTTGATAATGTCCTGCTTCTGCTTTTACCTTCATTTACTGGACTCACTAGGGGTATGACATGAACTTCTCTTTACTCATCCACATAAAGACATACGAGTATTCCCTTGCCAAAACTCTGCTCCTCCAGCCCAGCCAAGATCCAAAACCTTTTCACTATTTTCTTGTCTGGAGGCAGGTTATGTGATTTGTATTAGGACACCGCTGTACACAGCCATGTGTCCATCTGGTCATTTGGCCTTTCTTTCCTACATCCTTGAAAATTATTTGCTTTTGAGGGACAGTGTTTTGCAGGTGGCTATTAGAGAGTGGTCAATTCTTCTACCTTGCTTTTAGGTGACTAACTTCTTTTTTTTTTAGCATCAGGATCTAGTTTTAAGGCACAGACAGATACAAGATTTAGTCTATCTTCAGTTCATGTTAAGTGTAGAAAGGATCTTGAAAGAGTTCAGCGGGGGGCTTATGAACCAAATGAAAACATTTCCAGGCCTGGTATGTGCTTGTCCCTGCACCAATGTAAAAGGCACTGTCCCTCAAAGATATTGAGGGAAGAAAGACAGAAGTTACAAAGTGACTCAGAGAACCATCTGGTATTATAGTCTATTATCATCTGATCAAACCTTAGTGCATGAAGGAATCACTGGAGGTCTTATTAAAACCCAGAAGCTGATTCAGTAGTTCTAAGTTCAGCGACACAGAGTGATTCATCTGTATGCCACAGATGGTTAGAAAAGGGAGAAACAACACAGACACCAGTAGCTGAGTAGTTAAGTATGTAATTTGTCTGGTTTCTTTGAGTGTTGTGCTAAATTCTTTGGAGGGAAGAAGGTTAGATAGACATGGAAGCTGGAATTTCAACTAGTTTTGATGGAGGATTAGAATATTCAGATAGATTATAAGCAAGGAGAGGATCAGGGAAACCACAGGTGACCACAATCACCTCCTAAAATAATTAGGGTGTGTGTGTTGGGGGTTACCGAGCAGACTCTGATTGGAGTAGAGAGTGTGTCCTCTTATTGAAATCCATGCTGCCTGGTACAAAATCAGAACCAAAATGTTCTTGGTTCATGGCCTCATTGTGTAAAGTTTTTTGGTCCACAATATATGGAGGTGGGTACACTTTCAAATGTCCTCTGAATTTCTGTTCACCCCATTGAAGAAGCTCAGCACAACTCAATCACAATTTTAAAATTTATCTTCCTCTCCCGGGCATATAGCCACTGTACAAGTGTCAACGGCAGATTCAGATTCCTGAGGGGATCTGGAACAAATACTGTCCAGGTCAACCCAATAAAGTTGACCTCTCTAACTTCTAAAAGATATACAAAGATACAGAAGATCTAAATGATATAGAAGAAACGCAGTGTAGGCCACCCAAATCATCTCTTCCTTCCCATACTTATGGATGATACAATCTCAATGAGGGTCACATTAGATTTGTAGAAACTTAATATCCCCTATCCTTAACTTATGCAAAGAATGGCTCTGTGTTAAGGCTAACCTTGGTATGTGTTAGAGACCTCATGTGACTTAAGTGCATCCCATGCACACTGCTGCTGGACAGGCTATAACATGACCACAGAGTGGACACACTTGGGCCTCACCATTGTCCTCATATGCCACCCTGGCCTCCTACATTCAACACAATGTGGTCCACAGCATTTCCTGAAACTAGAACCAGAAACTCATGTCCATTATTCTATGTCACTTGGACTCATGCCATAGGCCCTCAGGACGGCTCTGGGCATCTTTTCTTTAGTATGATGAACATCTAGAAAAACGCTGGGATGTACTAGGCATTCGGATGGATGCTATAGAGAGCAAGATGAGTAAAGCTCAAATTTTCATAGTTTAGTAGAGAAGACAAATGCACAGATTGGTAAAATCAATAAATCAAAAGCACAGACATGGTTTAGAGAAGTACAAAACTAATAATACTTCAGAGGAGATGTGATTACAGCTGTCTTCTGGAAGAGGCACTTCTGAGTTGGGGTTGGTAAAATAAGCACAGGTTTTTCAAGTAGGGCCCAGACACTGGACATAATTATTCCAGGCCCAGTGATTCTACATGGAGAGGCTCAGGGAAGGGGGCAATCGGGGAGAGACTGTCAAAGTACCAAGTATGAGTGAGCATTGAGGTAGGGAAGGGAAGAGTGGTGGGAGATGGCGCTGGAAGTGGGCTAAGTCTACCTTTATCCTGTATAGTTTATTCTCAGCAGGGCAGCTAGAGTTGTCCTGGTAAAACTGCAGGCAAGTCATCACCCTCTGAATCTCCCACTAAGGTATATATATCTCATTAAAGTAGAGGTTTTGAATATTTTTTTGACTGCTGTATCCCCAGGTCCTATGACAGTGCTTGGCACATGTAATACACAATATATACGTTCCATGGGTTAGTAGTTTCCTACAAGTTAAGTCAAGGAGATTGGATCTTGTTTTGAAATTATTGGAACATCATCAAAGGGCTTTAAGCAGGGAAGGAACAAAAGGGATTTGTGTGCAATGGATTAACCTGAAGACTTTAGTCTCTCACCCTGCACTAAATCTGAGCAAAATGGATCAGAGACATTGATATACGACTTGGAACCTTTAAACTGGACTTATCTTTTTCTCGTACTTGATACATGCCCAGTGCTTCTTCTGTATTCTTTAACTCCATAATTAGGTGTTGTAGCATTCTCAGTGGGAAGAAAATAGTTCTGCTGTTTCTGGAAATGATGAGAGGATGTTCCCACGAAGTGAATACAATTACAGAAGTAATTGTAATCAGTGGGCTGAGGCCAATGGAGGGTTAGATTTTAGCTCCACTTGCCCCACTTACTCCTTCAGCAGATGCCTTTGTAGAATGCAAGAATGTTTTCAGTCTTCATTTTCAGCCTCTTCCACAGTTCATTTAGTAGGAAAGGTGCTATGTGGGTAACCGCGAGGGATGCAAAATAGGTAGAGTTTAGTCCTGCCCGAGGAAGCTGGCGACCTAGAACTGAAGGTGAGGCAAACACATACACACACTCTTCACTCTTTCCATATAGTGGTATGTTCCACCCCTCATCACAGAAAATGTGAAGCTCTTCACAGAAGAAACCCCACAATAAAATGATGCTAAATTGGAATTAGGGCATTTTTAAATCAAAAAGACAATTTAAATCATGAGAAAAGGGGGGCCTTAAAGTGATCATAGAGGCCGACCTAGATTCTAAATTAAAGGATCACATCTGAATTTCAAGCTGTCATGGATTTGAGGGGAAAGTGAAGCATAGTCAAGTATGTAATTCTCAGTATCAAAATTTAGGTCACACTGAATCAAGCAAGATAGACCAGGACATGCTAGCTCCAAATCTCAAAGGCCTATCACGATGAATGCTCATTTGTAACCCCATAAAAGGGCTGCAAGCTGAGCAGCTGTCCAGGACAGGGTGCCACAGGGACTCAGGCCATCACATTAATTAGCATTGGAATCCAAGGCCTCTGTTTTGGTTGTAGAGAAGGACAGAAAATAGAAAACATGTCACTTCTGCTGACAGATGATTGGCCAGTACCAGTCACATGACCATGAATAACTGTAAGGGGCCATAAAACGTAATATTTGGTCAGTTTACCTCCTGTAACCTGTGACACACACGAGGCACTCAAATCCAGTCCTAAAGCTGAATTCTCAAAGAACTACTTTACATAGAACTTTTTACAAGGCAGGAGAACAGAAGAATAAATATTGTGTTAAATGGATCCAAAGAAAATGATGCTGTGTTCATTCATTCATTTAGAGGAATTAGGGAAGACATCATTGGAGGAAGTTGGACCTAAAGATGGCTTTAAAGGATGGTGAAAATTGTGGAAGATATGAGAAGTCACAGGAAAAAGGAACGTAGACAAAAGAATGTAGGAGAACATGGCAGAACATGTTCCTTCTCTCTTGGGAACAGCCAATGGTCTGATTTGCTGGTAGCTTAGGGGAGTTGTGGAAAGTCAAGTCAGAATGCCGAGTGATGCTCATATTGTAGGGCCTTGGGATTTGTGTTTAGTTCAGTAAGTATTTGAGAGCAGGAAGTCCCCGCTGCTATCACTGTTAAGTCTTCTACTTGTTAGTAGAGCTGCTGAGAGGGGTTTCAGAATATCTTTAATCATGTTTTGAAAGATTATAAAAACACAGAATCATACAGTTCCTTTTTTCAACCTTTTCAGACACATACCATAACAGCAAGGGATGTATCCTTAAATATTTCCTCAGGAAAAATTAATGAAGTAAATTAAAACTGACCTGCTTTCAAACTGTTCCAAATGAACTCATTTCATAGCCTTTATCATGGCTTCCTTACCTTTTGGGAAATTTATTTAAGTTATTAAAAAGATTCCCTAAAATTCTCAGCTGAAAAATTGGCTTCTGTTTTTTCTACAAAGCTAACTCACCTGATTTGTCAGAACAGCTTGAAAATGAAGTGCTAACTGGTGGGTTTTATTGAAAGGAAACCAAGTGGAACAACATATGTATTTTCTTAGGAAACTCAAAAAGCTCACAGTCATGTGGTGTTCCTTGGGGTGAATTCTTTGTTATGAATTACAACCTGCTTACTGATGAGTTGTTAATAAAAAAGTAGGCCTGCCGGGCCATTATTTTTTTTCTACACAGTACACACAGTTTAGTTTTCCTTCCTTCTTTATTTCTTTTTTTAAAGTTTTCATTAATGTACTGAGTGTGAATAAATCTGTTTCTAATTTGTAATTGTTTTCCCTTCATCTGGACAATAATTTATTGCCAAATCTAACACTTGTCCATTATTAACATACCTCCAACAGGAAAATATTTTGATTGTTTTGAAAAGCTTTCCCCTCCTTTTTTTTTTTTTTTTTTTTTTTTTTTTTAAGGCAGGGAATAGAGGCCGAAAAGTTGCAGGATGGCAAGGATCTTGTTTGTGGAAGTGTCATCCAAATCTGAGCTCAAGAGATGTCCGAGGTAATACGGGCACTCCTGGGCTGGTCCACACTGCCTGTAAGGAAGAGCAGCCAGCTGGAGCTGTTTGGAGCTGAGAAAACAGACTAAGAGAAAACTGTTGAGGAAAACTAGAAACAGATGGTAACCTGAGGTGGCAGGACAACTTTATTTAGCATGGCAGTTTAAATTTATTTATTTATTTTACAAATGCATCTGGTCACACTGGGGAGCCTCTATGCATACTCATTATTGTGCTGTTAATAGTGTATTTGATTTGCCAAGGAATATTAGCAATTACATTCACTATGTATTCAAGCACACTCATATTTTAATGGGCCTTTGCCAGGCATGTTAGTGGTTAGGGTTTTATGTGGAAAGGGCATAGAAGCCGCTGTTTGAAGTTCTAGTGGTGTGGAAAATGTGTGTCTATCAATTAGGGATATAAAAGTGGCTGCACAGCAAACGCCAAGTTGTCGATAAACAGCCAGTTACTTGTTAGTAATTGCTGTGGATACACTTTTTTTGGGTGGGGGGAGTGCTGGGAATTGAACTCAGGACCTTGTGGTTGCTAGATAAGTGCTCTACCACTGAGCTAAATACCCAGCCCCACAATCTTGATTTCAGGAGTATTTAACTTTATGATGTTGCTCCTTCTTAGAAACGTGGACAATGGATGAATTGTTGTTTTCATTGGAGATTTGCATTTAGAAATGAATTTGGATGTTTAATTCATAAGTTCATGTCTCCTTTTCCCATCAGTATTTAAAATTTTAAAAATAGTTTTGTGGATGAGATACAATTTGAGGTGAAAGAAGTACTTTACAAAAAAAAATCTAATTTTTTTTTTTTTAGCTTTTATTTGGTGTATTTTCCATCTCTCTGAGTTCTGCCTGGCTCATAAATTCCTGAAAAGTTGTGATTATAATGTGGTGGGTTCCTAGTGAGTTGTGGAGGCTCCATCTTTGGGTTCTTGCTTGATTTGTAGCTCATTTTATAGAATTGGGAATCTTAGGAGCTTGGGGTACTGCCTGGAAGTCTTATCACTGCCCAGCCACTGCAGATTCATTCCTAATTTGTAAAAAGAATATGTTGTCTGCTCCAAATGCACTGACTGTCCTGACACTTAAATTAAATGCACATGGAAGACAGTACTCAAGAATATGCCTTAATAAGCAGGGCTTCCAGTTACGTAGTCACTTGCCTAAGAACCTTAGACACTTTAAGTAATGAGAATTGTTTAAAATGTTACCTAGTAAGAAAAATGTGTATGCAGTAGATTCTTTAGGTTTATGTTATCATACTGTGAAAAGTAGCATTATCCAGATAGCGTGTGCCCCTCAGAAAATAAGGATGCTACAGTATTACAAATAGGATCAGAAACTGTTTGATCTGTACGGAAGGGACATGAGTTCCCATTGCAAAGTCGGATGCTGTCAAGGAGTCTGAAGTACAGCGTGGGTGTCACAGAAGATGGCCCTGCCGTCAAGAGTGGGATGTGCAAGGTGGGAGGAGAAATAGAAAGGAACTGGGGACTTTAAACCAAGGACATTGATGCTAAATTGTCATGGGTTGTGATGTTTTCCATCTAAGACTGGAAATACCTACTGAAAAAGTCCCGTCTATTTCCACTCGGTCAGCAATTGTTTGTTTAGGACCCACTCTGTGTTACTTTCTTTTCTTTGAACATTACAGTTCTTCATACACCAAAACCATAGTACGACTGATTGCGACCGGAATATCATGCTCATTGCAGGAAGAACATTCTGTGGCTAGTGGGCTGACAAGACTTTCCAAAGACTGAAAAACGGAGTTTTGGGCTTTGGAATCAGACCAACTTGCTGTGTGATAATATACAGTTTACTCAATCTCTGAGCGCCATAGAAATCTCTGACAATAGTCCTGCCTGGGTGTAGTAAAGAAGATAATGAAAGTGAAATGCATATAAAGAGTAAGAATTTAAAAGCAAAGAGGCAACAAAAAAAGAGTCTATTTTCTTCCCCCCTTGATCTTTATGGAAAGTGTTGTCAAGGATTGAAGAGGAGATCGTATTTCCTTCTGCTAACCTGTGACCCCACATTGACAAATTCTTCAAAATTCCTTGATCTAGACTTAGGACACGGGGTCCGTGAAAGAAGTTTTCCTTGCCACCAAAGAATGCTGGAAACTGCTGGAAAAAGATATCATGTCCATAAGGTTAATGGGGTCTTCATGTTGAGATTAAATGAATCTGGCCTCTTTTTAATCACGAATTCACATGAAATAATTAACCAGCTGATTATTGCAAGAACATTGTTAAACATTAAATCCTCTTTAAAGATGGAACAATATTATAGATTCTGAAGAAAATAGAAGTATCCAGGAAGCCTTTTAATTAGACATTCAAGAGCAAGTGAGGAAGGAACCCTAAGATTGTCCAGTACTTTGAGCAAAGACATGAAACCGTCTCTCTACCACCTTCAGCTTACAACACATCCGTCTTCCTCAGTTCTTTCCCCAGAAACTTATTTAAATAGTCTCTGCATTCTCACCATAGGTAACTTGGGTTGGAAAATCTTCTGCAGACACAATTTATATCAATAAATAAATCACTGCATGTGTGTTTGTGTGTGTGCATTAAACCATATTTCATTCTTCCCCTTGGCCCTGATTTTTGAGACTTAAGTTCAGAAACAGTAGAGGCCTAGCACCTTACCACATGATCCCTTTCAAGTTTTTTTCAACACTTGTAAAAAGTAAATCTTGATCTCTTGAGTCCAAAACACTAAAATATCACACACCTTCTGAGGGACCTTCTCTATCCAGGCCACTTGTTGGTTCAGGAGTCAAATCCTTCTGGAGAGTCTACTTGTTTGGCAACATATATCAACTGGTGTTTGGATTCCTCATACCACCAGGGACTCTTCAAACCCCAGAGTTCTTGTATTTGTGGTTTTCTTCTCTGTACAATAGTGTGTGTGTGTTTGTGTGTGTGTGTGTGTGTGTGTGAAAACTTAAAATTTTACTGTCTCTCTCATCATCTCCAGAGGGAGTTCAGTCTTCCTGCTCTGTGTTTTTCACAAGTCTGGATATTTTCAGCTCCCACTGTACAACTTTACACATTCCTGGTCTGTACATCAGTTGCAGATCTGGGAACGTAATGATGCATCTGAGTGTTTCTCAGATGAAAAAAACCTGATAAAACTCCCAGCATTTCCATCATGTCTTCACCAAGGAAACTGCTGCCAATCTGGATGTTCTCAGCTCTTTTTGCTTGTGGTTCTGAGGGGGTGAAATGATAGAATGTGGGTGAGGTGATGTAGGATCTCTCAATTGGCCTGGAGATAGTTCCTCTTCATTATGGAGCCAGATCAATGACTCAGTCCTCACAGCTGGCAAAGAAGTTGTGATCTTATTTTGGGCAAGGTTCCCAAGGCTCCTGGTTGGGAAGTCCGGGTTCCTCATTTATCTTGGAGGCCCAACTTTCCTGATCAGTCACTGCTGCCCGCTTTTGCCCAGTGGAGACCGCTAGTCTTGATTTTGTGTCTGGAATGAAAAACAGGAGGATGGGCACTTGATGCCCAGGAAGAAAGCCTCCTAGGTAAGAAGGGAGAAGGGCAGTGCAGTAGGCTGAATAATACCCCATCTCTAGGATGTTCATGCCCAAATCCTGGAAACCTATGAATTTTTTTTTCTTTTTTCTCAGTGCTGGGGATCGAACTCAGGGCCTTGCACTTGCTAGGCAAGAGCTCTACCTCTTGAGTTACATCCCCAGCCCCTGTGAATGTTTTATTGTACACGGCAAAAGAGACTTTGTAGATGTGACTAAATTAAGGATCTCAAGATAAAGACATTCTTCTAACCAGTCTGGATGCATCCAGAGCATAATCTCAAGGGTGACAATGAAGGCAAAAATTGGAATAATGCAGCTGGAGTCAAGAAATGCCAATGTCCTCTAGTCACTGGACGAGGCCAGGAAGAAATTCTGTCTGGAAACTTCCAGCAGGAAACAGACCTCCTGACACTCTGATTTTACTAGAAAGTCATGTTTTCCTAAGGTAGGAAAGGTGTGTGTGTGTGTGTGTGTGTGTGTGTGTGTGTCTGTGTGTCTGTGTGTCTGTGTGACAGGAATTCCTCCTACTCGCTCTGCAAGTCTTAGCTCAAGTGTCTTCTGGTTCATCTCCCCTGACTCTTTTCCCATTTCCACCTTTATCAGGTGCCCTTTGACACATAGACACAGTTAGTTTGTCTCCCTACTGGACTCTAAAAGTGGCCGTGTCTTGTTTCTGTCTGGGTCTTTGGTGCCTAAAATACTGCATGGTACCAAAACACTCGTGACAAATATTTGTTGTATGAAGAAATAGTTAACCAATTGGCTGAATGGACGCTCTGTAAATGCATCAAGCATAGTAAGGCCTGTGATTAGTTTGGCCAGATAGTAATCTCTGGGGTACATAAATTTTGTCCCAGAAATTCCTGGGACAGAAGTACCTACAGACTTCAGAACCTCACCCGTGGCCAGCTTCCTTCTCAAGGCCTGCTCTCCCCGTGACCAGAGACCCACAATTGTAATAAATACGTGAGCTAGGTGCTACAGAATAATTACGCTCAGGGCCAATCCAGATCATGGGACAGATCATTGGCTTTTCCTCTTATCTCAAAAGTGAGGTCGATGCAGCTGAAACGTGCATTGTACCAGATGTGGGCAGGTTGATCTGGCTAGACACACTGTGTGTAGTTGCCTTAGATTTCCATGCCACTGAGACACAGCACCCAATACCCACAACTTCCAGGAGGAGAGGTTTACTTTGGCTCATGGTTTTAGTCCACAGTCAGCTGGCACCAAGGCAGAAACAGGACGGCAGAAGAGTAGGGTAGACAAAAAGGTGTTCAACACATGCAACCAGGAAGCACAGAGAGAAGGGAAGAGCCAAGGACAAGAACACACTCTTCCAGGTCATGCTGCGGTGACCCTCCTCCAACCAAGCCCTACTTCCTAACTGCAAGGCACTTATAGCGCCCCCATGATCCAATCACCTTCCACATACATGAGAATTTGGGAGGCGTTTAGATTCACACAGCAACAGCAGTGAGGAAGGAAGAGCCAAACCCTAACAGACACGAAGAAGAAAAACAATGATGAAGAAGGCGCCCAGAGCTTTGTGGAGGTTGGAAATCAGAAGGTGACACAAGGGAAAAACTGGATGTGTCATTTCCAGAGGTCTTCCCATCAGACTCAAGGGAGCTAGGGTATTTAGATTCACAGTAGTTTATTATGATGAAGGGCTATCTGAGGTAGGAAGGGACAAGTTCCTGGACTCCTTGGTTTGCTATCAAAGTAGTTGCCTGAGAGAGGCTCTCTAACAGGTGCAGTAGGTGCTGGATAGGGAGAGTGACCGCAAACTGCAGGGTGCCATGCACAGACACAAATTAGCCTTCCCAGGGGATAAGCCAGAGAGCACTGATAGGATCTGCTACAGCTAGACAGCATAATAAATATGCTCTTGTTCTACTGTATATTCATTCTACTTTAGTATATTCAAGGACTCACTCAGTAATATGGCTTCTTGTTGGTTCTCGGCGGAGAAGTGGTGTTTGTAGGTCTACAAACTCCTTTAAAGGGATCAGTGGGTTTCAATAATTCTGCTCTACATCCCCCCTTCCTGGGTGGTTTCATCTTCAGGCAGAATCCACTGTCATCACAGAAAGCCTGGGTGCAGATCTCTGAAAAATACATAATGAAATTGAGTGACAAACTGGAACTAGGTGGATGCTTGTCTAAAAGAGCACAGGAAGGGGATGGCTGGACACCAAAGGTTATTTGTAACACTTCGCACTTTGATAGTATCTTTCATCTGAGCCTTGAGGAGCTCCAGCTATTGAAGTAATCCAGGGAGTTGTTTTCTTGGATAGAATTTTTAAACTCAGCAAGTCTTTTGAAAGTTTGGTGTTTTAAAGGTTTTATTTTCTGGATTGTTCTCCAGGGAAAATGATTTTGATTTCTAATCATATAAATCACATATTTTTAGATGTTCATTATTTCACAAAACAATAGATAGTACACTGCCTCTGGCAATATTATATGGAATTCACACAGACTTTCTTATTTCAAAGCTGCCTTCAGGAAATTAAGAACGTAGTAGAACATGTCTGTTCAACAGGGAAAGAATAACTGTAGATGCTAATCCCGATTCTAATCATCACTGATTTTAGTCTTCTCACTTTCTGTTCATCCTTCGGCATGAGATGCCAAGTGACCAGCCTCACAGCCCTGTTCTGGCCTTTCTCTGCTGTACATAACTAGAGAGGGGACTGAGTTACGGCAGTGAGGTGCACAGGCCAACTCTTAGTTGGTATTTGGCATATGAGCCAATATGTCTCTGGCATTCTTCACCAGAGAAGAGAAGTGCCAGAGACAAACTCTGCCTTGACAACAAATCAGAGCCGAAGGGCAGATCTACCGGCACCGGCCACGTATGCGGCAGCACTGGCATCCTGTTGTCCTTTTACGATGGGGAAGAAACTTCAGCGGAGTATCACTAACTCACTTGTCACATCTTTTCTTGCACTGTGCACAGGAAGGTGTTTTGCCTACTGAGAGACTACTGTCTGTTCCACCGTTGAGTCTCAAAATCAAAAATACCGCGGAATGACAAAGCCCAGATCCATGCAACACGGAGTTCTGCTGCCGAGGCTGGAGCCATAGACAGGCCAAGTCCTCAAGCGGCCGGGGGCTCACCTGCCATCCTCTGCAGCCACCTGCCACGTTTCTCTAGGCTCACTCGAGAAGGGTTGCTTGGTCTCACAGGTCTACAGGGTGGGTGTTAGAACTAGGGATATGTTTGCAGCTGTCCTGATCCTGGTTGCTGCTGCACTACAGACACTGTAGACTACAGTCTCTTCTGACTTATATTTCTGTTTCTTTTCCTTTTTTTTTTCAGTACATGTTTGTGGTACATCATGAACATATTCATTGCGGGTAGTTGGTACACGTATGTCAGTCGCACATCTTATTTCTTTTTACATCCCCTTCCCCTCTCCCTTCCCCACTCCCTCCATATATTAGTCCCCTTGCCATTTGCCAAACATCTAGCTCCCTTTTCCCTATTATCGATCTTTTATTTGCTCCTTGAAAGCTGGGACACAGACAGTCTTCCCTTCTAGCAGTTTCCAAGTATCTTGAATTGCCCCCGCTCACCACAAGGTGGCAGCACAGAAGAGCGCAGCAGCTTCGCTCTTCCAGTAAAGGGCTAAGTGTTAACACTGGGGTATCCAAGCATCAATTCTGGCTTTCACTTTCCTCCAAGAAAAGATAATTAAGAGGTTTGTGCGTCTTCAGACTGTTTCAGAAGTGGGTCTAGCTTACTCCCAGTTGGTCACTTCTTTTCTCGAGGAGTGAACTATTTTCTGCCTCAGCTTTGTCGTGGGATAATGGCAGGGGTTTTTAATACATTTGTAATCATGATCTTCCTTTTTATACCATATGGAGCCTGGTGGAAGTGAATGCTTTTCTCTTGAGGAAGAGTATGTGTTCAGCTTACCCTTTATAAATCCTTTAATTTAGAGGGTTTGTCCCCTTCCTTGGTAGGTTCGAATTCATTCACTAGGTTCCAAGTTTCATGAAGCAAGATGGGAAGATAAAAGAGAAATGCATGATAAGGTCCTGACCCTTACGGTCTCCACAGAGATTCCTGTGGGACCAAAATAAATACAAAGGTCCACTTGTTTATCTTCTGTAAAGCTTGTCCTGGTTTTCCGTCTTGTTGCGTTGACATCCGGTTCCAGCATGCTTCCGAGGAACAATTCACACAATTTCTTGTCAGCTGGTCAGCTCTGCTGGGCAACTTTTTAAAACCAAATGTTGTTAATTCTTTAATTTATTCCCAACAGCTGTGGTTCTAAGAGCTCTTCGGTTTCTCAAAGCCTTCTCCACTTGCAACCAACCCCTCGCCCTCCTATGCTGCTGAGCAGACAGAGCTGCCTGGCCTCTGCTCTGTTCACTGCCCCCATTTCAACACCACCACTTTGTCTTTAGCTTCTTACCGTCCCTGTCCAAGACCACCTGCCAGTGCCCCCATGACCCGAATCTGCCCTCCCAGAGAAGATGCAGCAGTCTCTTTCAGGAAAAGGCACCAGCCACCCTCTGTTCTCGCTCCACCCATTCTTATCCTCCTTCACCGGAAATCATCTCTTCCCATCTGGTTTCATGACTCTTCCATTAATCTTCTTGGTTCTCCCCTCTGGGTCCCCTTGTGCTGCACCTCTCTTCTGTCTGAACGGAGGCCCCTGACTGGTCTCAGAACCTCACCTGTGCCATCTCCCTGGGATTCTCCCCCCTCCTTCAATCGTGCTTTCCATCGAGTCCCTTTTCACCTTCACATTTTCAGCCACGTCCTACCTGCCAAGCTCCAACTTTACTTTAAAGGTCTTCCGGGCACCTCGACATCATTTCCCCACATTCATGCTAAACCAAATATGAGTATATCTAATACAAAACTGAATTCCTCTGTGGGTCAAAAATAGACAAAACTTCCTTTCTTGTACTAGTTTTAGGGTTATTTTTTGACATTAACTCAAAAAACTTAGTGGTGTCTGTGGTTTCTCCACCTCCCACTCCTATATATAATGGGTCAGCAATTCCAGCAGGATCCTCTTTCTTCTTCCTTTTATAATGCAGCAGGGATGATGTGGGTTTTTTTTTTTGGTATGGTATTTTAAAAAAGAGCTTTTCTCTTGAAATCAGAAGAATGGGACTGTGACCTTTTGCCAACTGTGAAGATTTAAGCAAATAACTTTGTTCCCAGTGTCCTGGTGTCATAGAAAAAGAAAACCATGGTATCTAGAGATAGTGAACTTTAGGAGATCTTGTAGTTCCTTTCCTTTAACTCATCGATGAGAACCCCATTGTGTGGGGTTCCTGAGCTGAGCCCCAATACGAGGCTTTAGATCTCTGGCCAGCATTCTTTCTTCTGATTCACTGGGTCTTCAGGAGTTCTGTGAAAATAGAAATACTAGCATATGAAGAAATCACTGTTGCTAAATACTGAGACCACTTCTCTTCTACCCCATCCCTTCCCCCTAAATGAAGCAAAAGACTAAGGTCAAAGCGGGAAAGGAAAGGGAAAAACCAAGACAAGGCAGGCTGAGCGTCTGTCAGGGTGACTTGCATCCTCTCATAATCTTTTTTCCAAAAGAGAACACCCTCGGTGTCCTGGGAGAGAGCATTACCTGCTCCTACCCACCAGCCCACTACCACGGGCCGGGTGGGTGTGACCTCACACGCATCCTCAAGAGTGAGTCTGGTCAGCCTGAGGCAATCTACATATCCAGTTCGCCAAGCCAGTCACCGGTTACCTGCTGGGGGAGGCATGTGACTCGGGCAGTGTGTGAACTCAGGGCCTTTGCCAAAACTGCTGAAAGCTGTCTGTGAGCCTTGGAGCTCCAGGCATCCATCCTGCACTCATGGTGGAAAATCTACCAAACACCAAGCCAATAGTGAGAAAGGAGGGCAGCGGAGAGGCAGAGAAGAAGAAGAAGAAGAAGAAGAAGAAAAGAAGAAGAAAAAGAAGAAGAAGAAGAAAAGAAGAAGAAGAAAAAGAAGAAGAAGAAGAAAAGAAGAAGAAGAAGAAGAAGAAGAAGAAGAAGAAGAAGAAGAAGAAGAAGAAGAAGAAGAAGAAGAAGAAGAAGAAGAAGAAGAAGAAGAAGAGGAAGAAGAAGAAAGAAAAATTACATCCTGATGACATCATCTCAGCTTCTGGGTAAAGTTTTGCCTGAAACCAGAGCTATCCTTGAATGTTTTCCTAAGCAATTTCTTTCTTTCTTTTTTTTTTTTTTTTTTGTGCTTGGGATCGAACTCAGGACCTTGTACTTGCAAGGCAAGCACTCTAACCACCGAGCTAAATTCTGAGCCCCTCCTAAGAACTTTCTAAAAATCTTTATTTAAACATCAGTTTAAATGAAGATTTCTGGTACTTAAAACCTAATGGTTCTTGGTTCACATACTCTGGGAAGCATAGGTTGAATAAAAGGAAAAAAAATTGAAGAAAAATATACAAATGGTAAGGAAAAGACCATAAAGGGGAAAGTCAACCAGCCCTCTCCCACCTTATTTGGTTGCTGATCCATCGCCCTGGCCCAGGTTCTGGTGCACTCCCAGATCGCTCTTAGAGATGGAGTCCCGGAGAAGGACAACACCCTGTCTTCCAAGAACCCGAGGAAGTGACCTCCCATCTAGTGCTCAGACTTCGGCAGCCCGTGATTCCCAAAGGTTTTTATGGGCTGTCCCCGAAGAATGACATTTGAACAATTGGAGGATCACAGCTGGCAACTGTGCTCTGATTTGGGGACTCAAAGTGCAGCTTAGGAAAAGAGTGGGATCAAAAGAAAGTTTTCCCAATAGGCAGAGAGGTGTAATAGGAGAGAAACGAGACAAGAAATGAACTTTGTCACACAGGTTCTGAGTTTCACAATTTGGAGTTTGTGCTTGATCTGAAACCAGAATGTTAGAATATTCAAAACATTCAAAGCACTTATGGAAAGATAGCAGTGTAGAAAAGCAGTAGATTTGTTCTCTCAGGAAGAGTTGTTGCGAGTGGCTTTTGGTGATATATGTAGCTTTTGGAAGGGAGATATTACATGATAATCAGTTTATTTTCTGTTTGCTGGTGTTTCATAGTAGAGCTATAAGAGTGATATAAAAGTTTCCATGACTTTTACAATATCTAAGACTTGGATCACAAGTTTTAAGAAGAGATATGAATGGTACCGAATCAGTTGTTGTGTGAAGCTCAATGTGTATTTAGAACACATAAGGGGCCGTTTTGGGTCTCTATACTAATTTTACTACATACAGGCATCATCTCTCTCTTACCTCTTGGGTATTTAAAAAAAAAAAGTCTGTCTCATGCACGTGTAATTACAGTGTGCATCCTACAGGCATTTGTTATAACCCTTTGCTAGTTATTAAGGCAGTTTGCCAAATATTTCTGGTTTCCGGCACATGGGAGAATTACATTTTCCTTCTTCCTTGAAATTATGGCGTGGCCATGTGACCTGTTAAGGCTAATGTGATGCATGTGGAAATAACATGGTGGGAGCATTCAAATCTAGGATGCTATTCGTATGCTTAATTTTTCTTCCCTCTGGCATCATGACAACCAATGGATGCTGCTCCTCTATCAATCTGATTCCCTAGGTGACTGTTGAAGATTCTACTTCTCCACCTAATTCCAGTGTGCACATGGCTCAAGTAAGAAATAAGCCTTTTTTGTTTTAGGGCATTGAGGTTTTGGGATTATTTGTTACTGCAACAAAACCTAATTCATCCTGACTTACATAAAACTAAAAATATTCCAGTAACCATACTTGAAATTGGGAAGGATGAAATGTGTCCCTTGACATCTAAGAATTAATCATTTTGAGAAAGGAGGAAAAGTTAGAAAGCAGCACTTAAAATATTAATTTGAAAATTTAAATATTTTATAATTCACTCTTAATTTCTTCAACTGTTATATTTTGTTAATATTGCAGGGGATATATATGTATATATAGTCATGGTTTTATACACTTATATTGGATAAACTTTGAGGGACTTAGGATTTTTGACAAATATTTGGTATAGTTTTACATCAGTCTTTGCTATTATAATGCACATTCGAGGTCAAATTAATTTTGATTCTGTTAGATTCTTTTGGCAGCAGTTTACAGGAAATGTCAACTCAAGTTGGCTTAAGGTATAAGGTAGTTTAATATTTCATGTGTGTGGGAGTTGAGTCTGTACGTTGATTGATTTAGTAGCTCAGTGTTGTCATCGAGGGCCCAGGTTTCCCCATTTCTCTAACTTTTGCTCCTTGGTGCTGATTTCCTCCTCAGGTGCATTGTAAGATGCTGCAGCAGTTCCAGGGACCACATCCAGCTCCAGACGATGAATGATTCCTTCACGTGTGTCTTTCTTAGGAGAGAGACTTTTTTTTTTCAAAACACCTCGAAAACATTCCCTCTCATCTTAATGTCCAGAACTGAGTTTCACGGGCATGTACCATCCGATTGCAGGCTTGGAGTGCCAGTTAGAGGGTAGAGTTGCCCTGATCAACATAGACCGTGATGTCCTCATGGACTAACCATTACTTTATAACCATCTTCTGCCATTGACTATTTAGGATGTTTCTTGTTTTCAGTCACATAAACGATACTGCTGGAAAGAACTTGGTATATACAATTTCTGTCTCACCACAGATGGAACTGCTGGGCCAAAGGGAATAAAGATTTTTCTTTTTCTGTCTGTGTATTACTGAAATAGTCTTCAATTTGATAGGAACTTTACCCTTTCACAGTGTCACCATCCCTTATGAATATTACATTTTATGTTTTAAAATGTTATAGAGCAGTATCTCATTGTTTGATGTACAATTCTTTAATTATGCACAAGACTGAACATTTTTCCAGAGTTTGCTTAGTCTTATTTGAATTTGTTCCCTCAGAAGGTAGCCCTCTTTGGCAAGACAGTCGGAAATGTTGAAGTCTCAATCCTCCAAGTAAACTTGGCATCCAGCTCCATCTCTGACACAGCAATGTTGGAACTAGGAATGGTCTCAACATAAAGTAAACCCAAATTATCCAGAGACACAAATGATCCAGATGGAACCCATGGGAGGCCCTTAGCAGAGAAATGTCACAGGGGCTGTGGGCCAAATGAAAGGAATTACAGCACTTGGAACAGAGTCCTTGGAGAGCACTTAAGCACAAATTATTTTTATTACTACATGAAATGATTGAGTTAGGAGCATCAAAAATTAAAATGATATTCACATGTAAAAAGAAAACCTTGAGGGATGGCTTTATCTCCAACAGAATGTAGAGGGAACATAGGATTAGCCACACCTGAGTTTAGTACGCAAGTTTTGATTTAATAACAGACTCGTTATCTTTCATTTAAGCAAAATAATTGTTGGCAGTAATTTTGTTCTGAATGACACAATTGTCTTTTTTTCTTTAGTTTTCTTCTTCCAAAACAGCTTGGTTAAACACTACAATACGCTTCAAAGATGTTGGTGTTGTTATTTACCATAGAACTCTCTAGGAGGCTCTGAAGGGGTCTAAGAACTTCTAGACATTGTTTGCAGAACGTTATGTGCGTGTGCATTTTTCACAAGACAGAAATCAAGGCCTTCACGAGCCTGTTAAGAGGGCCAAAGTTGTCTCTCCTGCAATTTTCATGATTTTCACTTTTTTACTGCAGCTCCCCCTCACCTCTTTCATGTCTGATAGTTTGTTTTCTTTCTGTTATTTTCCACCCAGTTTCCCTCAACAGAGTTTAGCTCGAGCTATCCTATTTGAAGTTTCATCTCTGCTAACTATAAATACTTTATGTGATTTCTTTTCTTTCATATGGGATGGTCAGGGGCTAGGATTTCCTGACTAATATGCTATTCTGAATCTCTAATTTTGAAAAAGTGTGCTAAAACATATCAGAGGATATTGGATATTGCTTATTGATTCTTTGGTTTCAAAATCACTCCAGGATCTTTCTTTGTTTCACATTAGCAGTGTAAACATTCATTTTCATACTATGTAACAACGAATTAAGGATCACTTTTGCATTCTCAAGTTTTCTTTGAGGTGTTTGCATTTGTAAAGTGTGGCAAAATTACAGAGGGTCTGCAATGCTTCAAAGAGTTAGGTAAACCTTGTGTGTCCCTTGACAATTCAGTTGTATTGACCTGTCCTAAAAATGAGAAAATAATATGTGTGCGGGTTTTTTTAGCTTTAGATATATTCCACACACATAAAGATGTTCATGTTCAGTTCAGGAATGTGGTGATGGTGAACGTTTTAGAGATGAGTGCCTAAACTGCAATCCAAAACCCACTTATTTATCACAAAGTGCCAACACTGCAATTAAACCTGAATACTGAGGTGTTAGTTTAGAAAAAAACAACTGATACATTAATATCTTCTGTCTTCAAAGAAAAACAAATAACATGCATGCCATAGGTTTGGCACCAGTATACTACAGAATTTTGGATATCTGTTTCACTTTCAAATCTCAAGGTTATATTTTTCTCTAATATAAAAGAATAAGGAAGAAAGTAGAAAAGTAGATGGCGCTTATTAGAAGCAGATCAAATATGTGAAAAATAGTTCTCTGCCATAATAAGATAGAGTCAGACTTACAGGCAATAAAAACCCTGAATGGTGTACTGGATCCCAGAGAGCATCGGTGAGGTGTAACACAATGGGGATCTGTCCCTCCCTCACTGAAGATGTGATCTTTCAAAGAACAGAGAGAGGGCAACATAAGATCTTTATCAGAAGTGCCATCTGGGTGGAACAGGGAGAAGCTATAAAGGTGCAGGCATTTTACATCTTACGTACATCCAAGTTGCAGTGCTTGAGAACTTGGAAAGAGCCTCGTGGAGATGTTTTCAGTTTCCACCTGGCTGCCTTATTTTCAACTGCTGGGCGCCAGTCTCTTGGTGATGTCTGTGAAAGTGTTGAGGTTTTAGCAGCTCTGGCAACTGGTAACCTGTTGCCTCCTTCTGATTCTTGCTGGTACCAAGGAGGGGAGGGCCATCCTTGACTTGGAGTGTGTGTGTGTGTGTGTGTGTGTGTGTGTGTGTGTGTGTGTGTAAAGTGGGTATTCTTGGTAACAAAAATATGCTTTTGAGGAATTTGTTTCTGGAATCCACATTTCTACACAGACAAAGTCACTCTGGATTTAATCTTTTTCTCTCCCCATTCACAATATTTGCCCTGTTTCTGTTTAACACATTTAATGGTTGGTGGCTTTTGCTTTTCAATATTTTTTTTTCTTTTTTGAATCCCTTCTGATCATCAGTTCCTATCTTGTATTCTTTCCTTTGTCTCTTCTTCAACACCCATTTTTCAACCTTACTCTGATTAATTCAGTGAAACCCATTTAAATATTCTTTATTGCCACTCATTCATTTAGGGTCCTTTTTTGGATAATTAAGAAAGCTGAAAATTTTGCATAAAAAAACTCTGTCTTCAGAGTGACCAGGGTGGTAAAGAAGGTTAGAGCCGAGGTCCACTTGGAACGAGCGGCAGGTTTCAGATAGTCCAGAAGCTACGTAGGGCTAAAACAAAATTATGTGCATGCAGATGACTTTTAGTAAATACTTCCGCCACAATTTTTACTTTTCCACTTACTTTTGAAATCTGAGTGGGGTTGAAATCAGAGAGGGTAAACGTGCTTTGGGACTTTGGTAGGCAGAAGAAAAGTCAGACCCGAAAACATCGAGGCACATATGGGTGAATGCATGAAGAATGAGAATGGGAAGAAAAGACTCAAATACTAGATTTCTCAATATGGCGAATGCAGGAAACAATGGGGAATTTGCTTCCCAGCAAGTCTGGATTAGACTGTGTTTACAGCTGTGAATATAAACAAGGAAACTGAGCACAGTGGGCTCAGCATGAGCACAACATCATGTTTCTGTTACAGTGACTGAAAACTATGCATAAAAATTGCAAGATTATTTGGTATTTAAATACAAATGTGAACACTGTCGCAAACCTCAAAAGATGTATTTAATTTTATAATTGCTCTTCAGGTTGGCATCTTGGAGCAGATATTTGCTCTTTCTCCAGCCATGCCTAATTTCTGACCTCTCGGCCCTGTACTGATTCAACGAACTAAGTCAGTGTGTAGGTCAAAGCAGAGAGATATGGCCACATTGCTAGAGTGTTACACACCCAAGGGGAGGGGGCTGATTGTGACAGCAGGAATTATAAATGTTTTAAAGTAATTAAAACCTGACTTGCTGCACTTGATGTATGCTGTTTTCAAAATGTCTAATTGTTTGCACAATTTAAAGTAAGGGGGAAAACATGGCAACTTTACTGAGCCAAGAGGGAGTTGTTTGAAATGGTTCAAGTTATGTTTAGATTCATGGAGGGGTATTTGAAAGAGCTCGAGGCAGCTATAAAGGATATTTTTTCAGATGATTAAATGAAAATGTTGTTTTAAAAATCCTTAAGAAAATGACTTAAGAATAAGCAGGGGTAAAAAGACGGGGAGGGGAACAGAGAGGTGAAGGGGGGATTGTCTGGGGGAGGTTTCTTCTCCCACCATGACCCAGTCTTGATCTCCCGTCATCTGAAGGGTCTTTGTTCTGCCGGAATGCACTGGCAGGAAGATGAGATGGTGAGGTAGCAGTGGAGCCTGAGTGGATGCCTGGCCAGGAAGTACCCAGGGGGCACCCTCACCACCCTCCTCCAACCTGGCAGGCTCTGTCTGCTTTCTTTAGGGTGCCTGAGCCTTGGAATTTGCTCCTGTGTACAGACCCTTGAACAAGTATGGAAGATCCCCCCGAGCCCTGGACTTCACCTTTCTAGTGTTTGATACTGAAACCAGCCCAACAAGGCCCACACTAAAAGGTCAGCTGGAATCTGTGGTTCTGCATCCTTTTCCTCACTCTATCAATTTGAATTTGGCTTATTTTAGGATTATATTATGTATGAGGTAAATGGATACTATTTTAGTTCCGGCCTTCTATAGCTGATGGTTGGGCTACTTTGCATATTAAAAACTAGTGAGTGAGTTTGGAAAGATCAAAGACTCTTGTGCCTTGGAATTTCAACGTCGAGAGGAAGTGACTGTAGTTCTCCTGAAGATTTCAAGCCGAAATATCTGATAGCAAACGTTGGGGGAATGTTCCCCATGGAGTTTCGGCTGCAGTCAAGGTGGGACCTGGAGCAATGTTCATTTATATGATCAACATTCTATTTTTGATCTCACACGATTTTGGAAAAGAGGGAAAAAAGACTTGAGCAGGAAGAAGTTTCGGGAGCTTCAGGGAATTCTGTTTTCCTTTGGGTTTCAACTGTCTACTTGCTGACAGGAATGTTTTATCAAGACAAGAGTTCTCTTTCAGTTCTGAGTTGAAATTCAACTAAGAGATTCTGGATTGAAATTGCATTTCTCATTGGCAAGGGAGAGAAGGCACAGGAAAGGACTTCTAAAGCCTTCTTGGACATCAAATGACTATTTTGCAACAACTTTGTGATGAGTTAAGTGTAAACGAATCAGAAACATACGGACCAAGTTTTCTTCGAAATTCACATGGGTTTAAAAACTTAAGGAATGAAATTCTTGGCAAAGAATACTTTCGGATCTCCCAAATCCAAGCCTCTGAGGATGGCCAGAAAGAGACACCCTCTATGGCCCCTGGGATGCTCTGGATTCCATCTTTGCTCCTGCCCGTCCTCTTGCTTTATGTTCAGGTGCTTTGCGATTGGCCAACAGTAAAGTGCACATGAAGTCCTCTTGTGTTTTCTGGACAGATGGGGATGATTGTGGCCCCAGAGTGGGGGCCTGAGCTCAGTCCTGGAGTCAGAAGGCTAATACATTTGGGTTTGGACCCTATCCACAGGGTTGATGCTGACAAGAATGTGGGGATTGGGGGAAGAGGGGAATGGCACTTGTTTCAGGAAACTGTATAGTTGAAAATAGATTTTTCAACACTGAGGAAGAATTTGGCTACCCAATGGGGAGCACCTGCTCTGGAGGCAGGTAGAAATGTGGGGGGCGGAGAGCCGCTGACTCTTCTCTAGGCTTGGTTTAGTCCCTCTGACAAAGGGGAAGCCTTGCTAGGGCAGAGACTCTGTCATCCTGTTACTTGTTTGCTGCCAGAAGACTTTTCTATGTGAGTGTCTGCAGTGACTGCTGTACTGAATTGAGAATGAATTGCAGAGGAAATAATTTGCAGAATTACCAGGCAAGTAGCTCCTTTTGGTGAAGAGGAAATGCTACCAGAAGAAAGAGTCATTTCAGCAATGCTTCGGGATTTGGGGATCACTTACTCCTTGTAAAGAGGTTTTTCGTTGCAGTGAAGTTTAATTAAATGGAATTTAAACTGGAAAGTCGGAAGAGGGACTGGAGGCTGGTACTTTTTGTAAGAGGAATGGCATGTGTTAGACAGTACTCTATAATATCAGTGGGGATGGGGAGCAGTCAAAGGAGGACAATAAAGACAGATCTAGGAAGTCCAGGATTTAGCAGTGTTAAAGGGTTGTAAGCTACACAGAGGTTCCTTTGACTACAGCAAAAGTTCTACCTGCTCAATAGCACCATCTTTACTGTGCAAGGAGAGCTGAACTCCAGTTTTCATCTTAGATCCAGCACATATTCATAGAGTTGGTAACTTAAATCATCTAAGGACACAAACATAGTACCAGTTCCGTAGTAGGTGTTCAACAAAATCCTGTCTAATTAAAGTTGAGGTTTTGTGAGTGACTCATATTAATGAAAAAAAAAAAAGCAAAGAAGGCTAAGAATGAATGATCAAAGAAGAAGGCAAGGCAACAGAATCCTAAAGAGTGACACATCCCTAAAATAATATAGGACATATTAATATAGTCCCTAATAAGGACATAATAATACAGGACATAATAATATAGCCCCTAATAATAATGGATTCAGAAGAGCCCCAGAGGATCACAGAGGATGATTAGTTATTTGATTTAGCTGCTTGGGAGTGTTTGACAGCCATTCCAAGGGAGATTTCTGAAGACAGAAATAAATAAAGCTGAAACTAAACCTCAGGAGATGTGTTTATGACAGGGAAGCAGAGTCCATAGATATTTCCATGACCTCTGCCACTGGTCTATCTCCCATTTGATTCATTCGGCAAACACTTAATGAGCATCCACTATAAGTTAAAGAATGGGAGATGCCAATGAATACTACCTTCAAGAAACTCGTGATCTAGTAAGAGAAAAAATAGTTCACAAATAATGAATAAAAGGTGATAAAGACGATAAGGGGTGCATGAACTGGTGAAGTTCGAGAAAGGAGGAGGTCCCTTCTGTTAATCTAGTGAGGAGAATGACCTCAGACCCTTTTGGTGCCTGCCACATAGCGCAACTTTAGAGAGCTCTCAGCCCACCGTCAGCCTCAGCTTCTGGCTTGCCACAGGATTGAGTAGTTTCTCTTCCAACTGCAAGGCAAGTGATAAACAGAGGCACACTGAGGACCCGATGTGCCCAAGTGTGTGGGATGGCCACCCCTGGAGTGGAGAGAGGGCATCTCAAAGCTGAGTGGCCCATCCTACTTCTGCCCACCCCCCTCAGGCCTAGAGTCCACGAAGCCAAGCCGCAGCAGACGGATGATCCTTGCAACCCTCAGGCTAACTTTCACTTAACTTCCTAGACATCTTATCTATCAAGAAGGCTCTGTGAGTTGTTTTCACAGCCTGGGAGAAAGCCATAAGAGACCAGTCTTCATTAGTGCAGGTCTTCATTACATTTTGTAAATAAGAAGGAGGGAGGAGTTGAAGAGAGGGGAGGGGAATGGGAAACAAAGAAGCAGCAAGATATATCATGTACAGATACAAATCCTTTATGATGAATGTTATCACTATGGACATCGAAAATGTACCGTTAAAATAAAATTTAAAAAGAAGAAATATAAAAACATCAATAACAACATGTAAGCAAGCCTGTTTTCTTCTAAACTGCTCCTGGGACCTGTTCTGTTTTCCAGTACTCGCCTCCAGAATTCGTGGGTGTCTAATGACTCCTCAGACCTTTCATGTGTCAGATCCCAGGTGGACAGACTATTTTCTCTGCCAGCCCAGATCTAGCCTGTTTCTTCACAACCCCCGTGGTCTCTCAAGATCTCTTTCCGTATGGGTTATTCTGAAGAGGTTGGATTTAAAACTGCAGACCTACATCTTCTTGGCTTTGTGGCTGTTCTCCAGAATTGTGTAAGTTGCTCTGCACGTCAACATGCATCTGTGAGTAGCTTGGGAAGCACAACTGAGACCCGTCAGGAGGTAGGTTCTTTGCCACTTCAGACGGCGCCCTCCTGGCCAAGAGTCTCACTGACGAAGGAAAGTGGATGGTGACAGGCGCTTGGTTCTTGGCTGTTGCCACTGTTTGTCTGTTTCTAGGTGCATAGTACTTAAAGGTAGGTGTATTTTATTCATTTCCCTCTTTCCAGTGTTTAACTTTGTTCCTAACTTGTAGTGGATACACAATATCCGATTAATGAATAACAAAGAGTTTAAACATAAAGGACCTTTAGTAACAGTCTCTAAGCATATGTGTAATATATACATCTATTATGAATTTTTAAATGTTTATTTTTATTTTTACAAAGTATTTACAACTCTTTAGTGATAAGCCTAGCGAAATGTTACCATTGTGTCTAAAAAAGAAATAATGTTACAAGATACTTCATTGATGCCATAACTAAAGGTAATCTACAAAATGAAGTTCTCCTGAAGCCAATGGATTTTATTTCTTAACAAAATATCATGTTTTATTCATCTAGGTCCTCTGAGGAGCAGATGTCCGGGCAGGATTAAACAGGTGCCAATATGTCATCAAGGGAAGTGGGTGTGGGAGGAGGAGACTGGACAAGCCACCAGAGCAGGGTCAAGTCTGACTTAGTGAAGGAGAGAGGAAGAGACGGTTGTGTGAGGCTTCTCAATTGTTGTGCTTTCTAAGGAAGTTTTGCCATAACTGGCTGACGTCAGAATCTCCCAGGTGTGTGACCATCTTAGCAAACTTGCCCTGGTCAGGGTTGGCTGGAAGCAGCTGGTGGGAGGTGTATCCTCTCACAAACGCCATGTCACAAGGTCAGTTATAGAAGCGCTCCAGGAGCTCTGCAAGTACGTATTCACTGTGGTCAAGTCTGTACTTCGGTTTAAAACCTGCTCCTGCCACTTACCACTGTGTAAGGGAACAACGTTTTCTTTATATCTGAAGTCAGAGTCACTGATAATACTATAAACTGCTAAGGTAAGGTATATAATTTTGCGTACAATACTACAAATGAACATTTTAACAACCCAATGATATTGGTAGGATAGTGTATCATATTGGCATCAATCTCCAAATCCGGTTTCTTCCTTTTCCTTTGTAATACAACGTCTCATTTTTAAATCCATGACTGACCAAAATATTTATTTCCTAGTAGCTACAGTAGTACACATAGATAGGTGCAACTAGCCTCCGACCAACTCAAGTGGAAGTATTGCGTGCAACTCACAGGAAATGTATTTCAGTCATATTTCATACCTTTGGGGAGATGATATACCCTTCTTCCTGTTGGCTGGAATATAGATGTGATCATTGGAGTTTCAGCAAACATTTTGAACCCTGAAGTGGAAAACTCTTATTGAAAACTATGATGTACCATGAGACTAGAACCCTGATTTCATGGCATGTCAGACGAGCCTCGACTGGCCACCTCCTTTATGGGTTAATGAAATAAACTCGCATCTTGTTTAAATCACTCTTATTGGGGTTTTCTATCTCTAAGAAGTAAACCTAATTTTACTAATATTGGCAGCTCCTTCTGAAATTGATCCCAGAGAGAATGAAAGTGGCATGCTTCTTATGACACAGAAAGTGGAGAAGCTGAGATTTTAAACAGTTCTCCCAGCTTTTAGGCTGAGTGCCCATGGAGTTAAATTTGAAGCTTAATTAAACTAAACTTCATTGTGCCCCAATTATCTAGGCACTACCGAAGTCGTCAAGAGATTGGTAAAATGGAGAAAAACATTTTTATTCTATTAGTACTTTTGGGTTTCTGAATTATTTCTATAAGACAATAACATAGATAAAAGTGCTTTATAATTTCTAGGTAGTCAGAATAAAGAACTACTTCATCATCATTCATTTACTGACCTCAGGTTTGAATAAAGTGATGGAAAGTACACATTCCTTTTTACAAGATATGATTGACCCCAGAAAGTTTCAAGCAAAATTCTAGTAAGATTATTAAGTGGTAGACCAGATGACAAGGAGGAAAAATAGTAATTAATCATTAAAGTAGGCAACATTTCATACCTTCTACTAGTTGATTCCATGTCCTATCATCAACAACTGACCCTTCTGTGTTCACTACAGTTACTGTGCTTAGTGAATTTTGTTTGGTTGCTTGGTAATTACTATGAACATTGTTTCTCATAGCTTAAGATGTCAGATTAATTGACTAATACTATTTATAATTTTGAAATTTATTTTAATAGTACATATTTCCAGTACATAAAAATTTACGTTCATCTTAGAGAGTAGGTACACGTACCTCAGCACAGCTTGTTTTTTTTTTTTTTTTTCACTCCCCTCTCATCCACCTCCCTGTGTCTCTAAATCCCCTTTGGTCATTTTCATTATTATTGGTGTTATTATTATTCTTAGACTATGTTTATGACATTCACAGTAGTGTTAAGAAAAAATAGATACTATTTCAAAAGATTACATTCTTTTAAATTTTTGAGCCCACCTTTTCCCGTTTCCTGATTTGAAAGGGGCGAACTATATAATGATTCCCTAAATTTCCAAATTTTGGGTTAGTTTCTTGAATCAAACTCCCCTCTTTGTAAATATGATATCAATTTACTACTTGACTATGAAATAAGGAGAAAATTATAAGAACTTTTTTTCTGAGATTAATTCAGAGTAAATTGTTAGACTTGTCTGTATAATTTTTGGCTAAGATATATGTGACTGCACAGTATAGCATTCCATTTGACAATAATGATTAAACATAGCGAAGTAATGGGAATTTTATTATGGAAAAGTTGGTTGTATTGTAATTCTAACTGGATGAACTAACGGGTAAGACCCTGCAGGGCTATGATTGCCCTTGAACAAATGATCTTGTACTCTCAGACTATTCTCTGTTACTCTGTGTAATGCTTGCAGTTTAGAAGGCAGTGTTTTAGACTTCCTTCTTCACACCTTTCCATGAAATAAAGATGTCTGCTCTGTCTATTGTAAATGAGATAATATTGCCCAAATGACCTTGATTTTTGTTTTCCATTCCATTCTAGAAGGTAATAACAAACATATGAAATTGCTACAAAACATTAAAAGATAATTCCATATATGAGAATTCATGCAAAAGTCTCTTTGAATGTAGTGCCCATATGAATTGGTTTTAAATACTTGGTTAATACACCCTAGGAACAGTGGGTAGGCAGATAATAGTTAAGGTGCTTTAGATAGTCAATACTATAGAGAAAACCTTTTCAGTTTTTGAAGATTGAACTTGTTGGATGTTTAGAAGGAAGCATTTTAGGGAGCATTTTAGGGAGGTTTAACACTATTTGGGTAGCTCTAAGTATATTCATAGTCAAAAGCCCCTCATCGTCAAATGGTAATGTAATCAAAATTTACTTCCAAGCAAGTTACAACTGGAGTGGTGCGGTACTATTGGTGGTAGTCAAAAGGTTCGAGGCTTAGCTTCACCACTCCCTAGCAAAAGGATCTTGCACAAATTCCACAACTTTCCTGCAAGTCAGTTTCATTTTTGGTAAAATAAAATGTTTACCTACTAGAATATCCTAAATCCGACTCCCTGTATATGATAGAGTTGAAATGTAAGACTCCGATATGGACACTTGTTCAAGGAGCTGAAATTTTGATGCATTTGTACCAAGAAAATGCTGCACAGGGGAAATATTAAGTGGGGGGAACGCTGACATCATATTTGGGCTGGGGGCTGACTCGTAAAGCAGAGGAATGGTGGGTACAAAGATTATTTTCCTTTGTTCTGTGAAAGTTTTGAGTCACAAATGCTGGGTGTACACGACTCAGATGAAATCTGAAACAATTATTAGATATTTTCTAACTACCCCGGGGTTTGTAATTGTGTTTGACAAAACACATGGTTGACATCACATTTTCAATTTTTGTCCAGATGTTAGGTGTCATATGAGCCCGACCAAAGGCGGTCTATACTTCCAATTGAAAGTGATGAAAAAAATCAGTTTTTTTACTTGCTACGGAGAACATTAAGAAATCAAATTATTGACACAGGCTTGACATTAACATGGTTGAGTCAGTCAAACTGAACTGTGTTTTAGGGCCTAACTGGGTGATTACTAATTAAGATCTTTCTCTTTGCTGTCCATGCTATCAGTCTGCTTTTTGCTTTAGAGAATACATCCCACTCCATTTACTTTCAGCAGACGACCTCACTGTATGGTTTGGGATGCTTTCAACAAATGAGAGAAGACCTAACCTCAACGGGCTTAGGCAAAAGTGAAATTTACTGGTTACACCAATTGAAAAGTCCAGGAGAGGGTCTGGTTTCAGATGAGGCTCAGAGCAGGGGCTTGATCTGTAGCCCCAGGACCTGGATTTTCTCAATCTCTCGCTCTCTCTCTCTCCTCGACTCACTCCTTCTCACTTAACTCCATGCTCAGGAAGACTCTCCCAGCCACAGATCAGAATAACTTGTGTCATTTCTGCCTGAAGCACCGCAGAAACGTAGATCTGCCAGTCAAGCAGAAGCTCCAGCAAGGGCACCATCAGCTCCCGTTTAGCTCTCTGGGATGCATCACTATGGGTGGTGGAGTGTGATGTTCCCACAGCTCTGGGACTGGGTCTGTGCTCCACTCCATAGTTACAGAGGCAAGAAGAGGAAAAAGTGCATCTTCAAGGAAAATGAGGGTCTGTTTACCAAAAGCAGGTGGCACAAAAGCCTGTGTGACTAAACCCAGTCATCCTCTTTGCTTACAATCCTCTTTATTTAAACAAATAGAACCTCTTTAAACTTCCCAATTCATATCTTCTTCCTTGCCATGGTCTTAGGAGAACAGAATGCCCCTTTTCTTGTTCATGGCCAGCCCACCAGGGGCCCCGACTCTTCCTGTCTTGTCTGGGATGTGAATTCATCAGCTTAGTTACTCTCTCTCATCGCTTCACCTTCCCTCTTTACATTTGCTCTTGCCTTAGTTTATAAGTCTGCTTAGGTCCATCTAGTTATCACACACACACACTTGTGCATGCACTATTTTAACTCATCTCCATTTTTTGCTGTGTTTCATTAAGTCTCCTTTTTTTCTTATAAGGGTATTCCTTGCCCTGAACAATGTGTCCTTGTTTGCTTTTCGTGTTTCGCTCACATTCAACATGCTGGAAAATGCTTTCATTTCTATCCCGCCACGACACTACACTTTCTATATTAGTGAAGGTTTGTTCATGAACATGGATTTAATGTGAGCATTTTTAGCAAGAAGAAATTTAAGACAGAAAATAGATCTTTACAAGCATTGGAATAATTAGGGAGTAGTTTAAAATTTTCAGTTCCCAGTAAAATGCAACCAACAAATTGCTGCCTGTAGCAGCAAGGTGAGTAATTCTCAGAACAATGCTCAGAAGTGCCGCTCAGCCTCTAATTCCACCCTATCCTGATGCTGTGCTAATACTTAATCTCCAAGAAGCACATTTTCTCCTTTCTCTTTTCATTTAAGCACCAGCTTACAGATCAAAATGGAGGTAGTACTGTCCAAGGATCTCAAGAGATGTAGTATCTAGACTCTCAGTCCTTGATGCACAGGGAGAGCTTAGAAGGGTAAGACTAATCTTAAATATTAATAGGTTGTATCTGATGTTTCATTATTCGTAGGCCCTTTCATTTTGTTGCTAAGAGTTCTATCTTTGAACTGCTACTCACTCACACTGTGAGCTCTTCTTGAGTTAGCTCATCTGTTCTCATAATTTTGATCACCTGCAGGTTGATGATGCCTTGGTCTTTTATTCCTCCACGCATGTATCCATAAATTTCATGTTAGTACAACCCTCTGCTGGACCATTTCATCTGACTCATTCAAAAGGACCACACACTCAACTTGTCTGAAAATGAAATGTTTATTTTTGTTTTTCAACCTGCTCTGTCTCCATATTGTTTCTTTTAGCTGTCTATCCAATCAAAAACTACATCTATTTTTTAAAATCTTTCCTGTGGCCTACCACTTTTTACCTGGGCTACTTCAGCTTCCTATCTAGATTTCTTGCTTCCAACCTTACCCATCTTCAGTCATTTCTAGAAATCTCTGGAGACATTGGTAGAAAACACAAATCTGCAATGATTTTTCCTTTGCTGAGAGCCCTGAATGACTATTTCAAAGACTGAAAAGAGAGAGCAAGTATTTCTTGATAATTCATGAAAGATAGTAGACAGATGGGTTGCAAATATTCATAAAGGATTCAATGACCTTAGGAATTGGAACAGGGAGAGAAAAAATTGTACTCCAAATACTGTGATTCTCATTACCCAGAATGAATGTTTCAGAGTAGCAGTGGAAGATTGAGAGGGGAAGGCTCTGATGAATACAAACTTTTATGTTCTAGTGTTCTGTAGGAAGTTTATTGAACAGTCTGGTTAAATTCAAGTGCCTTGTCGTGATTTTTCATGTTTTCTTAGTTTATTTCTTATTTTTAAAGTGTGAATTGCAATATGTTGTCTCTGGAGACAGCATATAACGTGTGTGAAGAAGATGATAGGGAAAAGACAGAGAGACTAAGGAGAAATGCAACATTGCCAGGTAAAATAGAAACAAGAAAGAAAGAAAAAACCTAGAACGGGGCAATATCCACCTGTCTTCTGTAACCCCAAAGTGCATTTGGTTAGGCCAAATCGTAGCTTTCACTGATGCTGGTGTGTTGGACATCTCTGCCCCTGGGACAGTTTGGGTCTGTGAGGAGATTAGGTAGCATAAGCTGCTCAGGTGGAGGGCTGTGGTGCAGAGGGTGGTAAGAATTTCTGGAAAAATAACCTTGCTTTGTGGTAGTAGGGTGGTTCACAAACACATATGATACCCATATACCAAAACCGGCCAGTGATGTCTGCAGCCATCAGTCACTCCCTGAGTACTGGGGGACTTTCTTCACGGTGGAAGGTCAGTGTGGAGCAAGGGTTGTTTCCCCAACAGTATCTCTGTACATCTTTCTATGCTCCTTGCCTCTACCTTTGCTTTCTCTCACTACAAAATTCACTCTCATTGCCCTTTCTGTTGATCACTCTCATCCTCCTCCTCTTCCTCTTCCTCTTCCACCTCCCTCCCCCCACCCTCCTCCCCTTCTCCAGTGGCACTATGCAGGAATTAACTCTGCGGATTCTTTAAATTTGAACTTCATATAGCATTTGAGTCATTGAACCAGAAATGAATAGAGAATGATACAGAAAATAAGAGGACCCCAAAATGTTTAACATTTTAAATAAAACTACTGAGGACTTTTTATTTTAATTTAGAGATTAAATATCTCATTAATTAATTAATCAATATTTTAGCTCTAATACTGTAAATATTGCATTATTTAGCAAAATTACAATTCCCCAGTCTATAGCGACCTTATCAGCATGTTTGGTTTGAACTTAATTACATGGTAAATATATCCCCTCTCCCCTCATAAAAGATTTGGGTAAGGGAAAGTTGGATTTCTAATGCTGTTAATGATAACAATATTTACTTGTTTGCAGGGTGTTTCGTGAACATTCAAATTCTCAGCATATCCAAGTGCAGAGTTGTGTGGGATAGTGGCTGGGAACATTGTCTCAGAGCTGGGCGGTTCAGGCTGAAATCTAAGCTTTCCTACTTACCAAACATCCAGTTTTGGAAAAGTTCCTTTAACTTTTCTGTCTCCATTCCTTTACTCCTAAAATGAGAGCAGTAGTAGATTCTAGTTCATGGAGAATTAAGTTGATATGAATATTCAGATCTCGAGCTGTAAGTTGTAAATATAAGATGTACTGTAAGCATATGTAACCGATGAACAGCCTAAGAATTATTTTTAATTACTCTATATTTTAAGGCCTTTTCAAAGAGTGTCCTCAAGGATTTTTCCTGTCTAAAAATGGACTTTACACTTGTTCTACAATGCTGGGAGTTTCTTAGCAACAAGCTTTTTTTTAAATGAAACAATATTTCATGAAGTGGTCTGTCAGTTTGACGTCATTAGATATTCTTCCTAGAAATCAAAGACCACATTCAAAGTAAACTACATGCATGTTTCCTAAAAGTGTTAATGTGCTAATCTGTTGGTTCCCTGATCTAGGCAAAATGCCATAGTATTCCACACGAGCAAAATACCATGGTTCTTGAAGATTTCATGTAAATATTACCCACTGTGTTTTCACATTTCCAAGTGTTTCACTTCCCCATTAAAGTCAACAAGCTGGAACAGGCATTGGGATCCACAGAATGATTTCAAATTACAACCCCAATTCTTTCTAATAAGGAAGAATGAGCTGATTAGGCTATTAACTCTTTCACTCTAGTAAGCATTTCGATTCTGCATTATTGTGTTGGAATCATTATGTGTGAGGCACACATTTTGTGCTTTTCCCTTGGCAAACATCTCTAAATATTTCTGGGGTTCACTGACAGTGCAATTGAATATTAAATAAAAAGAAGTCATCCTTTGCCAGTGAAAGTATACTTCTAATGTGGTAGGAACAGAAGAAGGCAAAAACAGAGACAGAATGAAGTGAAAAGCCACTTTGGTTACTGGGTCTAGAAAAGTCTCCATATTGAAAAAAGATTACGAGGTTGATGAATATATTTAACAGGAAAAAGGCGGCTGTACTTCCCTAGTTTCATGGCTGCACGTCTTATTTTATTGTCTTGTTACAAGCTGATAGCTTTTACTCCTCAAAATAATGCTAACCTTTTTCTTAGCTGAAATCAGGAGACTCTGAAACTTACGGACTTTGTGCAGTTTATCCATTTTATCTTCTGTCTTAAATAAATAACTACAACTGAATGTGTTCAAGTTTTTCATCTCTGTCTCTCTCTTCCTTCCGTTTTATTTTGTCCAAAAACACCCACCTTTTAAAAGCAATAAGGACAATCACACCCATCTGGGTTTCCAACATATTCCAGGAGCATGACACGATATGCTGCACGTGAGGGTTAATGGTGGCATCAGAGGCCAGGGATTTCCATATGCCCTTGTGCCTATACCTGGCAGGGAAGGCACTTTTGCTTCAAATGCCCTGTACACTCTATGATAGGAAACTCATCATAATTCACATGCTCACAAACCCCAGGGCCTTTCATAGTGACTTCTGTGTCTTAATCTTTATCCAGTAGGAAGGCCCTATATTCCTTTAGGTCACGTACATTTTTTCCCCTCTATTTTTCTAATTCTGCCTTCTCCATGAGAAAGAAAATCCTCACATTTCACAAAAAGAGCTAAATCTATCATTTATGGTGTGTCACACCTCTGAAAGTTGCTTTATATAAATTATTTTAGATTTAGGGTTCATCCTTTGTGTCTCCCTTAATCATTCATCTTCTATTGGACATAAGTGTTGAGAGGTGATTAGGTGGTACAAATTAAAGTTATTTACAAAGTATTGATGCCAAAGGCTCATATACTCATGGGTTCAGGATTCTTTAGTACGTTCCCTCCAGAGTGCTTCGAGTATTGATGACCTTTATTTAATATAACTTTCAATGATTATGTTTTGTTCTGTCTGTAGAATCTCTTTCTATTTATTTTTTATTAGTACGTGTTTGCAGTACATAACATTTATAGTCATCTTGGGGCAAAGAGAAGCAACTAAAAATCATGTATCATCTCAACATTGAAAGGTAATACTCTTGTGTAATATTTTGCTTTTCTTTTCACCATTTCTTTTATACATCCTATTTTTTTGTTTGTTTTGCCTTGTATTTTGAAACAGGATCTCACTATATAGTTCAAGTTGGCTTTGAACTCACTGTGTAGCCCAGGCTGGGCTCAAAATCATAGCAATCCTTCTGCCTCATTTTACTGAATGCTGGAATTATAAGTGTGTGTGACCATGCCCCGCTAATACATCCTACTTTTGTGCACAAATAAATTGGAGCCTCACACTTCTATATGGCTTTGTCTACTATTTTTGTTCAGCCAGCATCATATGGTGAGCATTTACAAAGACATAAAATATTCCTCAAAAACAAGATTTTTAAAGGTTACACATTTCCCTTTAACCTTTAATTTAATTTATTTAAAAAATTTTTATTCTTATTACTAAATGTTTGCTTACATTTGTTGTGGAGAGTTGGTACATGAACATATCACATTTAATTCTTTTTGGATTCTCTTCCCTTCCCGTCTGTCCCACCCCTCTCTAGCTGTTGGTCCCTTTCCTTTTACAAAAGATTAAGATTTGTACTGTGATTCAGTTTATCCAGTCCTAAGGATTGAACAGCAGATCATTGCAAGTCACTCACTCAACAAATCTGGGGTGGAATCATGTCCTTATTGGCTCCTTCAGCCTCCTCGTGTAAGAAGGCAGTTTGCATAGTAAGCTAGAGAAGTGAGGGACACCAGAGTACCGAAGTCCGGCATAGATTGCTGGGTCCACATTCCTTTGCCCTAATGACCACTGCGGTCAGGTCAATGGAAGGACCGAAGATACTGCACTGCTCTGTCAGTGCCAGGCTGCCAAAGAGTAAGACCCTGCAAAGCCCTCATGACAAGGACAGTCCCGGCTCTCTCCACCTCGTCTCCACCATGCTCTCTGCAGCCAGCCCAGCCCAGCCCAGCTCCAGGCACCGTGGGCCTCGTTCCTCTCCAGACTCTTGACTCTTGACACATGCATCTCTCCTTTTCCCTGTTCTATGTATTCTTCAAGTTTCAAAAGTTTCCTCCTTAATGCTTGCCTCACTTCTCTAGCGTTAGTGACTCTTTACTTTGGCTTTCATAGAAATTGGTCGATTTGTCTTTATTGTAATTCTGTGAGGTTTTTTTTTTTAAATTTCCATTTCTATCTAGTTCTTGCCATCGCAGGGATGTTTGCCTGCTTCACCTTTTAACCTTCAGCACCCCATGCCATGCTTGATCTACAGTAGACATTTAATGAATGAGGGATAGATGGATGGTGGATAACTGATTGAATAAATATGGTCCACTCTGTGTCTGCCCTGGACAGTATTGTAAAATAAGGGTTGCCTACAAGGAGCTGGAACATTTTTGTGTGTTTACAAGTCCACAATAAACTTGATAGTTGAGCTAAATACTTACCCACAAAGGCACCGTTTCTTTCATCATCACTCTATAGTCTTAGTATTCACGTGCCAGTCTTTTTTGAGTTTGTCCTCCTTGTTGTTTCTGCCTTCCATGGGACATTCACACCGCCTGTTCCCCCACCTGAAGTCTTGTCCCTTTCTTGCTCAGTATGTTGACCCCAATTTGTCCTCAGACTCCTTATCCAGTGCTCACCTTGTAAGGGACTCCCTATAGTATAGGGCCTACACCAATAAAAATGGAAGTAACAATTACTGTGGCAATAATAATAATAGGTCACACTTATTGAGAACATTCTAGATGGCATTGTTATGAACACTTGCATTGGTTATCTTATTTAGTCCTCTACAACAACCCTCTGAGGCAGGGACTATCATTCACGTTGTTTAAAAACAAGGAAAATAAGCTCAGAGAGATTAGGTGGCTTATTCAAGATCACACAGCTAAAGCATGCTAAGCTATTAGGCATGAACCTCCTCACAGCTCTTACCATAGGTACAATTTGACATTTATTTGCACAAATATCTGATTAATAACGTCGTACCCCAACAGATGGCAAGCTCAATAAAGTTACTATATCCCTAGCTCCTTAACTGGTGTGAGGTACAGTTTAGATAACCAATATTTGTCTAATGAATGTTCTTTATTTGTTGTTTGTTTTGTGTGTTTTATTTTTATTTATTTATTTATTTTTGTGTGTTGGAGATCAAACTTAGGGCCTTGCACTTGCTAGGCAAGCGCTCTACCACTGAGCTAAGTCCCGAGCCCCGATGAATGTGTTTTGATTTGAGCTGGCATTTCAGGCCAGAATTTATTGAGATGGTGTTTTTACTTCTCTGTATCTGTTAAAAGGCACTTGATCGGAACACGTTAGTGTGTAATCTCTCAGCATTTTATTTCTAATATGGCTATGTAAAATGATAAAAAAAAATGTATGTATGATGATGATACCGAGGCAGCTGGTCTCCCAGAGACATACTGTTAATTGTATGCCTAATCTGGCCATAAAAGATGTCATTTTAGTCCCAGCAGCCCTACTATTTGGTTAGGAAGATTGCTGTGTTTAACACTAAAAAAATATATTTTGTCATTTAAAAAGTGCTCCACAACGTGTTTTCCTTTTGGCTCAGTGGTAATGTTATGTCATTCTCCAGGAATGTTTCTTTTGTATCCAAGGGCAACTTTAGTCTAGAAATGTTATCAGTGTGCACCAAGAAGTTTAGTTGTGTGTTTTGAATGGAAGACGAGGAGAAACCTTAATATTTCAATTTGAATCTATTAATCTGAATATTTAGGCTTTGATTTGTCACCAAAATATACCATGAGAAGATTTTCAAAAGCTAATGATGGAGTACATCAGAAATTGGTGTTCATTACAGATCTATGGAAAGCTATTTCTTTGTATTAAGGTCTTCACAGCTGAACTAAGTAAAATATTCACCTCCTCCCTTTTTATTTATTTAGCTATGTGTTATGTTTAGCTATAGATATTCTCTTCATGGTATATTGGCAACATTCCTTCATCCAAAAATACATGAAAATTCTGTGTAACAGAATTTTCACTTCAACGTGGGAAACAATGGACAGGAGGGGAAAGAAGATATCATATCAACAATGGTAAAGCTATAAATTATTTCTGGGTTGCCATTTTCATTAAAATTTAGGTGTTGTTGCTTCTTAACTGATTGATGACTCTGGGGGTCTTCTGTGGAAATGTGTGTCTATTGTATCTATGTTCTGTGGCCAACCACAGCTTTTACAATTGTGTAGGAGGTAGTCTAGGCACAAATCTTTACTTGAAATATACATTAATTTGGGCAACTTTTGTCTTTCAAACTTTTACTATTTATGTCTTAAAAACTAGAGTATACTAGTTCTCATCTAATTTCAGACATGTGAGAATTTAACTACATTCTCAGAGCTTTTAATTGTTTTCCAGGGAATAGACACTGTACACACATTCATTGAACTAGAATCTTCCAGGAGATATCACGGGCTTGAAATCAGAAGATCCAGGATCAGTTCTTTATGCCGGCAAGTATTTGAGGGCAATCTTAGGTCCATCACTTCTGTCTTGGTCTCTAAAGTATGATGTATAATCTCTAAACTGCCCTCCTCATGCTGGTTTGAAATAATATGTATCAAAGGTACCCAATTTTAGCCAAATGGAGTTATTTTACTAGCTCCTCCCCCAGTACCACCATTGCTACCCCAGAAAGGTGTTTTTTAACACTTTATTTTATTTTTTACCAAGACCGTGTATTGGTACACTGTATACATAATGATCACATTCATCAAGGTTATTTTGTACCTGTACATGATGTATCTTGGTTCCCTCCCCTCTTCCCCATCCCTCCTTTTTGCTCCCCCACTTCTCTATTTACAGCAGGTTTATTTACATTTTTCCATTTTTTTCCCTTTTCCCCTTTCTTCCTTTTTCCCTTCCTTCTTTTCCCCTCTCCCTTTCTAGTTCTCCTCTCTTTAGAATAATATCTTCCTTTTATATAATATCTATCATACCTCTTTGTCCGTCCTCCACTGTTGGTGGGAATGCAGACTGGTCCAACCACTGTGGAAATCAGTGTGGAGATTCCTCAGAAAACTACAACTAGAGGTTCCATTTGACCCAGCTATTCCTCTGCTTGGTATCTTCCCAGAAGAATTAAAATCATCATACCACAGCGATATATGCACAGCCATGTTCATAGCAACACAATTTTTAATAGCAAAGTCTTGGAAACGACCTAACAACTAATGAATAGCTAAAGAAGATGTGGTTTTTCTACATAGTGGAGTACTACTCTGGCACAAAAAAGGACAAACTAGAGACATTTATAGGTAAATGGATGCACCTTGATAACATACTCTTAAGTGAAACAAATCAGACACTCTTGAGTACACATTGAATTGTTTCTCTGATATGAGAAACCATAAGTGTAATTAACACCTTATTTTAAACTAATAATCTTTTCCCATTTTAATGAATCAAAGTCATGTTTCACTATGGTTATGGTAAAACAACAAATGACCTTCATGTTTTGATTGACCCATAAATTATTTTTCAAGTAAAGTTCTGTCTGCTACTGAATTTGATCAAATATTTTAATAAGTATCAGAGATCAATATTTAAATAACTGAATAATTCATAGACAGCTCTATCATTTCAGAAACTCCAGGTTGGGTGGGAGTGGCTGAACTAAGAAGAAAGAAGTAAACCTTTGTTAATGAGTGTGGAGAGTCCTTTAAATTCTCAATTCTAAGAAAAGTGCATTTTCAATGACCTCAGTCCTTGGAAGAAGGGAGGAAGGTCACCAGAATGCAAGCTACTCACTGGGAGGGACTATTTACCTTTAAAACTAAGGGACCCATGGGAACTTGGTGTAGAGTAGAACTTTCAGTAATGGGGAAATAAACGCTGAGGAGTAGGAGGAGTGAGGTGTGGAGGCAAAGTGGTCAGGACACTAAGCTGGAATGGCCAGTTAAGGGTAGCCCATCAGAAGCTCCAGCTGCCTTCTACTGCAGCGTGACGCCTGTGACCACGGCAACAGCACTAAAACTCTCAGGGTCCCGAGGTTCTGAGAAATTTTGCGAGGTGTTTAGCACCAGGGACTTTTCCCTCAGTACTCTGAAGTTGTCTACAAGAATCATTCTTATGTGGGATTAAATTAGACTTCATCACGTATCAGTTGTGTGAATTTGGAGGAGAGATAGAAACTCTCTTACCCTGTTTCCTGCCTATAAAATCAGAATACCGCACAAGATTGAAGTGAGGTGATGGATATTGAAAACCCATCATATGCTAGACATGTGACAAATGGGTTTTTCCTTCCACTCTTCCCAACAGATTCCATGGAATAGGTCAGGCTATTGATTTCAGGACTTTTTGTTTTCCAAGCTTTAAAAATGAAACCAGTAAGTACTAAAGAGATAAAGGTTTTGGCATCCTACGTGATGTTGGTGTAAATGACTAAGTCTCTAAATGGTTAAAACAAGTTCTGCTGAATAATCAAAATGATTGCTGGTGACTGTATTATGATTCAGCCAAAACTCTGGCAAGAGTTCAGATTTCTCTAGACCTTGGAAGATTCCCTAACAATCATTCATTACGGCCATAATAGCATCTCTCTGGCATTCTCGGCCCTACATTTATTATGACTGTTCAAGGTAGAGAGGGATTCATGAAATGCTCGACCGAGCTATGGATAGGACTTTTTCTTAGAGCAATTTCTCTGCAAAGGCGCCAATGGATAGATGGTGGAAGCCTGTTCCACAAGTCTTCCATTCACAATGCTAAGGGGTGGACATTTTACTACAATGCCGGTTAAATGTCAGGCAAACAGAAACAAAAAATAAACACTAGGTTTCTTCGGCAAACAAGCTGGGTCTGGTTAGCACATGCTCCACAGAGAAACAACTGTCATCCCGTCTTCTGCATGGAAGGCGCAACTTTAGTGCCATGAGCTCTGCAGAAACCTCACTGACTCGGAAAAGAGAAAGAACGCGGCCAGCGAAGAACACATTTTCAGCAAGCTGAGCAAATATGGCTTTGACGTCAGGGAGGGAGTACATACATGGGTAACAAAGGAGTTGTGCACACATGGGGCTTTTGTGGTACCTGGGTGACTGCCCAGAGCACTAAATCCTAGAGTTGAGAATCCCTTTGAAGACGCTTCACAACGCCTGGGAATTTCAAAGAATATCATCATAATTCAGAAACCCTCTGAATGTCATTTTACCTTGTTCTTCTGCCTCCCCATTGTGCTGGCTGTCTTTAGTGACAGCCTGAAGCCCAGCCATTGCCTGGGGGAGGGAGCGGGTTGCAGCAGATGTGCACATCTGGATCACCTGCTGGTAACCCACCAGGCCCCAGCTTCCCCATGGCTTTGGTGTCCACGTGACACTTCTGGGGGTGGCCTGCTCTCTGAGATAGCTGAATCTTTTAGACCAAGGGTTTTAACTATTGACTAAAACACTCTATGATGTACAGGCTGTTCAGTTAACTTCACTTCCTCGTCTTGGGAGCACGGAATCTTCCTCCCTGCCTTGTATGTGAATATCAACTCTGAGATTATACTCCTTATAACATTTTAAAGGGAAGAATACATAGCTGGGGATCTTGGGAGAACGGAGAGCATCTTTTGTGTTCTCTTCCTGTATGAGTCACTTAGGCAAAACACAGCTTTGATTTTGACTCTAATTCTACCTCCCCACTGTGGGATTTTACACAGTTCCTCTGAACATAGAGAAATTCAATATTTACATGGGTAACTTTCAACCCCGTTCTGCCCTATTCAGTTCTCTTGTTTTTAATCATTACATAGTGAGTATACAATGACATTTCACATCTGTTTCTAGTTGGGAAGATCAGTAAGGATAGGGGTGATTGAGAGCTACATTAGGTGAAGTAATTACAAAGAAATGTTAAGAAGTGGAAGTGTACCATTTCCCCATTTTTATCTAATACATCCAGCATTTGAGAAAGGATGATGTGAGGCTCAGTTGATGTGGTAGGGGGTGGGGGTGATGACTCCAGTAATGTATTAAAGGTAAGCAAATGGCACACTTTGCAATAATCTAACTGGGTTATTGCTGGGGGACATGTCTATGAGTGATGGCAAAACCTATTCGCATTGATGGCTGAGTTTGCCCCGCGTGACTTGAAGTGTGTGATTGCCTCTTTATGTTTTGTCTTTAAAAGCAATCTGGTATTTTAATTACAATTTGGCATTACCTTTTGATGATGTTCTTTTGTATGGGATCCTAGTTATCTACAAGACTCTAGGCAATTTTAAACACTCCAGACTTATTTCCAAAAAGTAGCTTAAGCACCAGAAGAAACTGGCATATTAAAGTTCAACCTAATGGAAATACATTTTTTAATTTGAAGAATAAAGATATGTTGGGAATTGCAAATGTCAAAGTCCTCCAAGCAAGTTTAAGTTGCTCTTTAATACACTGAAGTGCATATTTAGAAGTCTGAGGATTTACAATCAGCAAGAGGACTATAACTTTCTTTTTTTTTCTGATTTGCTGTGTGTAAATTTGTAGTGCAAGTGTTTCATTTCTCTAGACATTTGCATTTAATTTGCTGCTTAATGTGAAAAAAATTAAAGGTTAAGGAAATCATGCGCCAGAATGAATGTATTACACTCTGACTTCTATGTGAATGTTTTCTGTTGCACATTGTAACAGTGCTGTAATCTCAAGGAAATGTGTGTAAAACCCTGTTCAGAAATAGATTTTGACCATAAAGTAAGTATTGCCAAAGATTCTCATTAGTCATCAATTCTGTCTTGTCAAGTAATGTTTCATCATGATCTATATCTCATTTCATTATTTAGAAGTATAGTTTATCACTTCTTACCTTAACTTTTGTGATTCTTTTAAAAATCACTGTTGTAAAAGATATAGCTTTCATCTTATAATAACAATGACAACATGTATAATTATTTTCATACATGATATCTCTTATCTCTTACTAGATCCATTTATAGGCTTTCCCTTTCTTAAAAATTTGCTACAGTATACTGAATGTTTGCCTGCTCCCCCTCCCTGCACTCCCAAAATTCAGGCTTTAAAATCCTAACGCCCAATGCGGTAATATTAGGTGATAGTGCTCTGGAATGTAATTAGTTCACAAGGGTAGATCCTTCAGGACTGGGCTTAGTAACCGGAAAACTTTCTTGCCCTCTTTCCGCTGTGTGAGGATTTGAGGAGAAGGCAGCCTTCTGAAACCTTGAAAAGGGTCCTCGCTGGAATGTGGCCAGGTTGGCACACTGATCTCAGACTTTCCGTCTCCAAAATTGTTGGAAATAAACCTATGCTGTTTGCAGCACGATGGGTTCTGTGTTACAGCAGTCCATACTGACTAAGACACTCATTACCATTTCGAAAACCTTAAACTCAAACAAGAGGGCAGATACATCATTAGAAGAAAGCAGCATAAGGCTATGGTGACATTTAGACTCAGAGTTATTTAAGGGCCATCTTTGGGAAAATTCTGGGATGTCTTACATGTTACAGATTCAAATCCATATGATTTTTCAGCTGTAAGGGCTGGTCCCTTTGGCGTGGATCTTGCAGCCACCCAAAGAACAGAAATCATGGCACGTGAGGCATTTTCTGTAGTTTAAAGGAGCATATTCTATCAGTCAGCAAGAGTGCAGGGAGTCTCCATGAGCCCATTCTGGGCTCTGCTAATCCCTGTAGGGGTCTTCCAGACACACTATACACAAGACAGTCTGTCATGGGGTGAGGATAAAAATAGAGAGGAAAAGGACGTATTTCTGTTGTTTCTGTTTACAGAACCTGGCTCTTTGGTCTTCAAAGGTCTTAGCCTCCTAGAACTGCAGGCTGTTGTTTTTCGTTTATTCCCCCAAAAGAATGTGGAGGGGGAAATATTGCAAATACCCCCTGCTTCAGCATTGTTTGATTTTTTAAAAAAAATTAATAAAAACAGTTCCTAGCAGCTGGTTGAAACAATTATGCTCTTCACAAAAGCCTTTGCAGATGACACTGAATGTTAAAAAAATAATTCTTTCAATTAGTGTGTGGCCAGTGCACCTGCAAACTGGAATCATCCAAGGAAACATACCCATGAGCATCAGAGAGAACAATTCAGGAATTCATCCGATCTGCCTTTTTCTATTGCCACATTCGCGCAGATGTGAATCCGAGGGGTGCACATGCTGAAAGGGCCACCCGCCTGTAATCCCAGGAGCATGAGAAGCATGAGCTCAGATCAGGAAAACTATGAATTTCCAACTGTCTGCCATCGGTATCATTTCTCTTTGTTCTGAGGACCACTTTATTTTGTTGCTGTTGTTGTTTTTACTGAGTAACATAAATATGCTGGAGGTTTATTGCCCTAACTATCCCAAATATTAAAAAAGCAAGTTTTGTTGTTAACTGTATTTATTATTTTATATGCTGTTTTGTGTTTCAGTAATTTTAATAGTTCTCTAGGATTCTTTCTTTTATGTTTTTCTAAACATTTTTTCACTTAGACATTGTTAAGAAGATAGGACTGTCTTTTTCATGTTCTTTCCTAAACTCTTGATACATAATTCACTGTTCCTTGTACAGAACTAGCCATCAGGAGCACTGACAGTTTACTCCTCAAGAACACTAAGCGAGCACTCTAATGCATAGTATTGTGCTTGGTGTTAGACTACCAATGTGAGTAAGACCTAATCTTTGACTTGGAAACTCTTATAATTTTTGCTGAGATTAGTTTCCTTCTCTGCTTTAATGATATGTAACAGTGTATCATCTTTGTGTTTTTAGGACTCTTGGTTCTTATCTGTGGAAGGTTAAGTTTAAATATTTATCCCCTACAACCTTATGCTGAAATTTAGTTGCTATTGTACTTCAGAGGTGGGACACTGAGGAGGCAGAGTCTGAGGTCTCTGCATTCGTGGTGGGATTAATGCCCTCAACGGTACAGTTAGTTCAGCCCCCTTTCACCTCTTGGTCCTTCTGCTTTACGCCGTGTAAAGACAAAGTGTCCCTCCCAGAGGACTCAGCATTCAAGGCACCTGGAACCAGAGTTTCTAAATCTGCCAGGACCTTGATGTTGACCAGTATCCAGAACTAGAAGCCAACGCATTTCTTTTTCTTTCTAAAAATTGTCTTTATGTTTTTTAAAATTAATTTTTATGTTAAAAAGAGTTTTGATTTTTAAAATGTGTTGTAAGTGTATGTTTGCAGAACATAATGATTACATAACGTTGGGGAGTTGGTACACGCCCCTAACACATCTTGATTCTTCTTCATCCCCTTCTCCCTCTTCCAATTCTTGGTCCACTTCCCTTTTGCAAAAGATTTGTCTTCTATTTCCTATTATCTGTCTTTTATGATGGTCTTTATTTCATTTCTTGTTTTTTATGTAAGAGAAACCATGAAATATTTGAGATGAGTGTGTTTCTTACCCAGTAAGTGGTATTCTGTTATAACAACACAAACCGGTCTAAGATAGGAAGTAATCAAGGAGTTGTGGCTCATGTATAAATTGAATTGCTGTGCGATAAGCCACCCCAAAACATATGGTTTAAAACAACTACCACAATTTAATGCAGACGAGTATATGGGTCACCTGAGAAATTATGCTGACCTGGGTCAGCTTGGCTGATCTTGGCAGAGCTTCCTCTCGCATCTGTGCTCAGCCGGTGACTCAGTGGAGGGCTTACTCTCGTTGGTGTCTTTTACCTATCCAGTGATTGGCTGGCTCTTGATTGGATTGCCCAGGATGACTAGGCCTTATTGCTCCTTGTCCTGTGGAGGACTAGTGGAGGCTCATTCAAAGAGTGACAGCAGGTTTCCAAGCGAGCCAGCAGAGCATAAAAGTACTTGTAATGCCCAGGCAGAACTGTCACAGTCTCCTCTGTGTTCTACAGGCCAAAGCAAACCCTAGGGCCATTCCGGAGTCAAGAAGCAGGAGAGGAGGTGGGATGTCACACTGTGAAGAGTGTGGAAGCAGGGCAGATTGAAGAATTGGAGCTATTTTCGCAGCCATGTCCTTTGTATTTTTAGCATGATTTAGAATGTAAGGTATCATAGCCTTCTATTTGATTGCATTTTATGAACCTTGCTCAAGAATTGGTTTTTCCCTAGAAACCACTTGGATCTTAAGACGTATACATTGCAATCTCTAATGTGATATTGTAAGTAGATTAGGAAAAAAACTATTCAAAAAGGAGGGGTGCTACAGAAGAATTTCTCAATTTCTTTAACATATTTAATGGGCCTATGAATGGCTTTTGTATTTCTTAATCTTACTTGATCTTTTTTCAAGGGGTCACATATGTTCCAAGAAATGGTTTCTGGGAATTGCTGTTTCAGGATATGTTTCTAGCCTTGGACATTCGCCTATGAAACACGAGCTGTAGCAAGCATCAGCCCGACAGAAGGACAAAAGTAAGGGATGGGCATTTTCACTCCTGGAAACTGCTCGAGCTTTCCTTTTTCCTTGTGAGGGATGTTCCCAGAAATAAATGCCTCTATGAAGTGTCCTAGAGTCAGTGTAATTCATTCCTTTCTTAGTATAAAAGCAGCACTCTTTGTTTTAGCAATTTAACTAAATTAATGGTGATTTTTTTTTTTTTTGAGACAGTCTCACTATGTTGTTCAGGCTGGCCTCGAACTCATGACAATCCTCCTGCCTCAGCCTCATAAGAGTTCCCAAGAGGAGAGCGTGCACCACCGAACCCAGCTAATAGTGATACTTTTGACACTAAGAAATGACTTTCTCATTCTGGCTTTGGTTCCCTTATTGATAAACTAAGGCACTTAATCTAATGAAATTATTGTCGCAGGAGAAGTGTCTTCATTACTGAAGTATACTGGGTAAATTATCAAGAACGTCTAGTCACTGAACTGTTCTGGAAATACCCACTTCCAAGATATGCCAGCAGTGTTTCTGGGACCCGGTCTGCAGAGGAGGCCTTGTTCCTACAGAGCGGCCATTTTAAGGGGTTGGCAGAATCTGATAATGAAGGAACAATTAAGAAAATGTAAATACTGCTGAATTCAAGTGCAGCTTTCTCGTTCCTTATCATGGACCAGAAAGCTACTCGTTACATTCCTATGTTTTATTGAGTTTTAAATTAGTGAATTAAAACAGGAAATACAGCAGTGGCCGAGGGGCTACTTTCACATTAGAAAGTTAGAAAGGCCACAAGGAGTTGACATTTAAACTGACTTTTGATTGAGAGGAAGCTAGCATAAAAGCACATAGTGTATTCTGGGAAGAGGAAACTAAAGACTTCTAGTGTGGCTGAGAAATTGAAAGAAAGTGAATGCGAGTGGGGCAGATTGGACAACTGGGTGTAAGTGTAACCGGAAGCGGCTACATTAAAGTCCCAGGTTCAGAGCATGTGAGGCTCTGTAAGCCAGGGTGAGGCATCCGTAACTCATTTTAACTGTCTTGGAAGTATCATAGGTGTTTAAGCTGGGGAGTAGTATGATCTAATCTACATTTCAAAGATATTAATGTGTCTATAGATGGGAGGGGGCAAAAATGGAAACAAGGAGATTGAGTCCTGGCTGCTGAGTAGTTCTGGTAAGCAATGGTGCTGGTTTGTATTAAGGTGGTAGCAACACAGGTGCAGAGAAATGAATGTATTTAGGATTGTTTGGGAAGTAGAGTTGAAGGGACCTGGTAATGAGGCATTAGCTCTAGGGAGTGTAGAAAAGAAAAGAAGAAGAATCCCTGGATTTGGAGTTTTGAGCAACTGGGTAGAGATTACTTCATTTATTTTATCTACTAAGTAGTCTGACTGGAAATGAAGAGTTCTGCTTTGGCTATAGTAAGGGCACATGGCAGACTGTGTGTTCCAAAGTGGCTGCAGTGCTCTTCTGCAGTGTAACCTTACTGCCACCTAACAAGAGGTGCAGTCTAGTTCTCTTTCTGAGAGTCTGAGTTGGCCTCAGAGACTATGTACAACCAGTAGAGCTTATGGAAAAGATGCTGCATGACTTCCAAGGTTTAGGTCACAGATTGTCTTCAGAGGTCACAGAAGTTCTTCAGACCTTCAGAAGGTCTTCGTGCCTTCCAGTTTTACCCTCTCAGGACTCAAGAGAGTCCTGTAAGACAGCCCAGTGCTCAAACTATAAGAAACCCAAGCCACCTGGAGAGGCCATATATAGGTGTTCTGACAGCTACAGCTGAGCTCAGCCTTTCAGACATGCCAGCCCCGCCCCCAAACATGAGAATGAAAAGGCCTCCTGATTCTTCTAGGACTCAATTACTTATGTCACTCCAGTCATTTGAGACTTCCCAGGATAGCGCTCCAGATCGCACAGAACAGAAAGGGACAAATACTGCTCTGTTCTGTCCAAATTCCTAATCACCGACTCCTTGAATATGAGGAACATAATGAAATGGTTATGGTTTTACATGACTGAGTTCATTGCTTAAAAGTAGATGAAATGCCTTGTGAGATGATTGCATTAGACGTCAAGCAGAAATGTGACTAGATTGTTGTATATGTAAATCTTGGTTTTCAGATAGTAGAGATATCGATAAAAGGTTATCAGTGTGGTTCAAAGTGAGAACAAGCAGGAGTCCAGGGTTTGCAGTACTCAGCAAAGCACTCCAATATTTAGAGATCAAGCAGAGGGGAAGAAATTGGCAAAGAAACTTATCAGTACAGAAACTGCACATCCCAATTTGCCCAGGAATCTCTGTTGATTTAGCATTACATCTGTTGGTATATTTTTAACAATGTATTATTATTATTTGTACTAACTATATCATTATGAGTTGTACCTATTATTTGCATTGAAATGAGCAGTGATCGCTATGGAAAACCCCCATTTTGTTCTTTCATTGTCTGTCATGGTATTATCTGCTAGTACATAGGTGTAGATGTGAGTTCCTACTTCAATAGATAGTTACATCTGCAAGTTGACCAGTGATAACTCTCTTTCCCCAGATCATTCTAGAATAAATGCACTACTCCTTTTCTAGAAGTATGTAGTGGACTTCTAATAATGTGTGCACAGAGACAAGAGTCCAGGGCCAGCTAAAACCCTCAGGTCTCAGTGGTGGTGAGAAATCTGTTTGTTGCTGCTGCTTCTCTCAATCACTTGGTGACCTGTGGGATTCTCAAAGACTTGAGACTGGAAGGAAAACTTGAGGTCAGAAGGAAAACGTGAATTATGTATGGGAAATAGAGGCCGAGAAGTCCTGTGTACAGAGATAGTCAGAAGGTTCTTACAGTAGGCAATTGCTCATAGTACTGTTTATATCTGCTTATTTTTCTATTGTTTGATTATATGTTAAAAATATTATAATAAATGTTTATAGTAGCAATGGATCAAAAGAGGAAAGTGCATATTTAATAAAAAATAAGATGACTTTATGTTGGTAAAGTGTGGTGATAAGAGTATAACTTATACAATACTCCGCCCCACTCTTTCTCTCTTTCCAACTTTCTGGAGTCTCCACTGAACTTTTGGCTTCACCTTCACAGCTTCATGCTCTGTCCTCTCAGGAGCACACTGCCTAGCCTTTAAGGTCTTCTAAAATCCAAGTGGAATCCTCTCTGACCTCACAACTCTTGCATTCTGCATGCCTATAAAACGAGCATTATGTGGATGATGCCAAAGTCTGATGCTGGCTTGAGCAGTAGACAAGCCCCTTTGGATCATAACTGCTGAGACCTCTGGGTGTTTGAATGGCTGAGCATGGTAGACCAATTTCCTAGGAGACAATTCACTAGATGGCCCTTCTCAAGCAGGGAAGCCTGGGACTCTCTTATCAAAGGAAAGTCTTTCAAAAGAGTTTACCTACACCCCTTTATACCAATGAGCTGGCTGATTCTTGAGATGGTTTCAAGACATCTTTCCTGTTGTCTTGATGAAGGTACTTGATTTCTTCTTTTTTTGTAACTATTTTTTTTATTAGTACATGTTTGCATTACATAATGTTTATATCCCTTGTGTGGAGTTTGTCCATGTATATAACACATAGTAATTTTTTTTCATCTCTTTCCCTTTCATCTCTCCCCTTCCCCTCTCCATCTCTTGATCTCCTCCCCTTTGAGAAAGATCTCCCTATTTCTTATTATCTATCTTTTACTCTGTATTTATAATTTCAGTTTTTTCATATAAGAGAAACTATGCAATATTTAAAATTGCATGTCTGATTTATTTCCCTTAACATTATGATCTCAAAGTGCATCCATTTTGCTACAAACGATTCAAATTTGTCTTTCTTTATGTCAGAATAATACTTCATTGTGTGTAAATGCCATTTCTTAATCCTAGTCTTTTCAACAGCCACACTCTTCAAGGCCCCAAATTTGTAGACACTTCCTTTCTGATGAAACTGTACACCTTCTTTAAAAATTATCATTAAAAAAAAAAACTAAAAAAATCATCTTTTGGCTCTAATATTTGCTTCTTATTTTTACTGTAGATTTGGCTAAAAGCTGCTAGCAATATATATACCACAGTCTCAACATTGGGTTCTCTTGAAATTTCCTCCACCAGATTGGTCTGATGCCCTTAATCTCTGCTTCCTGCAAAATCTCAGTACATGGTCAAAATGTAAACAAATTTTCTGCCAGAGCATAACACACATGGCTTCTAGCCTAACTGCTAATGGGAATCTTTGATCTGAAACCTTCTGAGCCTGATCTTTACTACCTGTATTTCTGTTAGCATTCTGGTCTTCCAAACTCTAACCACAATCTCCCATCAAGCTTGGATTATAGCATTCTAGGTCTTCTCTATCCAGCATCTCCAAACCTTTCTAAACTCCTCCAGTGAATTATTTTCAAAGATTTCTCCACTGCATGGTCAGGTGTAGTCATGGCAATGACACCACTTCTCTGGTATCAAAATCTACCTTAGTGAATTTCTCATCACTGGGATGAAATATCTGACATTAAGAATTTAAAAGAGGAGAGGTTTGTTTTGTTTTTTTCTTTTTAAATATATTTCTATTAAAATTTATCCACAATTAAACAAACTTACAAGTCATTACACAAATTTACAGACCATAATACATTATGCCTTTTGCTTATAACAACAAGCAATGTAAACAACCACATAGCTGCAGTTTGTCGTAACTACATAAAGTTGACTGTAGTACCTAGCGTATGTGTTACTGTTTTAAATTTGGGTTATTACCAAATTCAGCAGCATAGCTGGATACAAAGTCAACACTCAGAAATCAATAGCATTCCTCTACACAAACAGCAGACTCATCAAGAGAGAAATTAGGGAAACAACACCTTTCACAATAGCATCCAAAAAAAAAAAGAAGTACCTAGGAATTAATCCAATGAAGGAAGTAAAAGATCTATAGAATGAAAACTACAGCACTTTGAAAAAGGAGATTGAAGAAGATATCAGAAAATGGAAAGATATCCCTTGCTCCTGGGTAGGAAGAACCAATATAGTGAAAATGGCCATACTCCCAAAACTGCTATACAGATTTAATGCAATCCCAATTAAATTACCAATAGCATACCTCACAGAACTAGAGTAGACAATCCTAAAATTCATTCGGAACCAAAAGAAACCTAGAATAGCAAAAGCAGTTCTGGGCAACAAAAGCAAAGCAGGGGCCATCACAATCTCTGACCTAAAACTATACTACAAAGCTACTGTAATAAAAACAATATGGTACTGGCACAAAAACAGACCCCAGGACCAATGGAACAGATTAGAAGATGAAGAAACAGGTCCAAACACTCTCAGTCACCGTATCTTTGACAAAGAGGCCAAACAACTTCGCTGGAAGAAAGACAGTCTCTTTAATAAATGGTGCTGGAAAAACTGGCTCTCCACATATTGAAGGTTAAAACTAGACCCGTGTCTTTCCCTATGCACTAAGCTAAAATCAAAGTGGATCAAAGATCTAAATATTAAAACAGAAACACTAAATCTATTGGAAGATGGAATAGGTAGAACTCTAGAAGACATAGGTGTAGGCAAAGACTTTATGAACAAATCCCCAGTTGCCCAGGAAATATCACAAAGAATCAACAACTGGGACCTGATTTTATTAGAAAGCTTTTGCACAGCAAAAGAAACCACCAACAGAGCAGAGAGACAACCCATGGAGTGCGAAAAATTTTTTGCCAGCTATTCCTCTTAGAAAGGCTAACATCTTGAATATGTAAAGAACTCAAAAAAATCAGACCCCCCCATATTTTAAGACCCAATCCAAAAGTGGGCAACCAAAATGAATAGACAATTCTCAGATGAAGAAGTAGAAACAGCAAATAAACATATGAAAAAATGTTCAACATCACTGGTCATTCGAGAGATGGAAATTAAAACAACCCTGAGATTCCATTTCACTACAGAAAGAATGGCTATTATCAACAAATCAGCCAATAACAAATGCTGGAGGGGCTGTGGAGAAAAAGGAACCTTTCTCCACTATTGGTGGGAGTGTAGACTGGTGTAACCGCTATGGAAATCAGTGTGGAGATGCCTCAGGGAACTAGGACTAGAGATTCCATTTGACCCAGGTATTCCACTTCTTGGTATCTTCCCAAAAGAATTAAAAGCATCAAACCACAGGCATATATGCACATCCATGTTTATAGCAGCACAGTTTGTAATAGCTAAGTCTTGGAAACAGCCCAGATGCCCATCAACAGTGGAATGGCTAAAGAAAACATGGTTTTTTAATACAATGGAGTACTACTCTGCCATAAAGAATGATAAGCTTGAGATATTTCTAGGTAAATGGATGCATTTTGAGACCATACTCTTAAGTGAAAGAAATTGGACACATGTTTAAATACTGCATTGTTTCTCTGGTGTGAGAAATTGAAGGTGTAAATAAAGACTAAAATATATTATATTGGGAAAGGGAAGAAAATGTCCAAATGGGAAAGTGAACAAGGGAGGGGGAAAGGAACAGAGAGACAAGAGAAATAAGAAATGGAAGGAAAAAGTGGAAACAAAGCTTTTGTAAGTGGGGAAGGAGGACAGGCTGAGGGGAGGGGAATGGGAAAAAAACAAGCAACAAGATATATCATGTACAAGTACAAATCCCTTATGATGGGGGCTGGGGATTTAGCTCAGTGATTAGAGTGCTTGCCTTGTAACCACAAGGCCCTGAGTTCGATTCCTGGCACCACAAAAAAAAAAATCCCTTATGATGAATGTTATCACTATGTACGTCTAAAATGTACCATTAAAATAAAATTTTAAAAAATTTGGGTTATTAGGTTCTTGTTTTTAGTATATCTTTATTTTGGTTCATAGCCTTTAGAGGATTCAGTCCATAGTTGGCTGGTTTCAAGGCAGAAAAACTATGGAGGAAGGGCTACTCAAGTCATGGTGGTCAGGAAGCAGAGAGAGAAGGGAGATATACCCTTCCATGTCATACTGCCTGTGAGCTGCCTCTTCTGACAATGCCTGAACTCCAATATGGATTAATCTCCTGATGAGAATAGCACCCCCATGACCAAATCACCTTTAAAAGTCCAATCTCTGAATACATGAGGCTTTTGCAGGACATTCTAGATCTAAACCATAACAATAACATTATTTTTAGTGCTATGATAGAAACATGACAATGAATAAGACTGCATCATTCTTCCCCTTATGAAACCTATAACTAACTTAATCATCTATAGTCATATTGACTACTTATTCAAACAACTTGCCCAATGCCTCTTAATAGAAGATAAAGAAAATGTTTGCTTAAGGCCTGCACTATTAAATAAGGTCTAGCATTATTAAAATAAATGTTTAATTATTTCAAGCCACTTAAAAAATATATTCCTTCTACTAAGCTTTTGCAGTTATTCCGATGCACTCATTTGGAACATTTATATACTTTTATAGAGACTCTCTTCTCTGGCTTCTCTGACTCTTTGATAATTTTAAAATTTATTGTTCTTTTGTTATTATACCAATTTTTATGCACAGATCTGCTACTAACATACACAGTGACTAATTTGAGGTAAAGAACCATGTTGAATTTCTCATCTTTTATCTTCCTACCAAACAGAAACTAATATAGTAGTTTCTTTGTTGATCTAGAATGGTAGCTATTCCATTGTGATTAATATAACAATGCATTCTATTGATCAATATTAATCAAAAAATTATGCAAAATGATAAACATGGTTAGTAGTTTATGAATGAAAGACACAGTTTTTATTAATGTTGTGCCATTCCCATATTAACAAGGTATTTTTTTATTAACTGTTTTTGTAACTAAAGCTCTTTCTGTCTTATGTACAAAAAGAGATAATTCTGAGCTAAGTAGCTGAGGGTGGTTTCCAATATTCATAGAAAGTTGGAAGGAGGTCCAAATAATGCTGGTGGTGTCAGTATCTAATATTTGAGTGAAGAAACATTATAGACAAAACGTCTTTAGACAAATTCAAGTTTTAAAGACACAGAATACTGGCTGATTCATGCTACGTCTGTCCCATTGTTCAAGTTTCACCACTCACCTCATTCCACGTGTCCTCGAGGAAGGAAACCACCCAGCTGCAATGAAGAAACTTCTCATGGGCGGAGAAAGAACTTTAAATAGGAAGCTCTATTATGGGTCCCTTATGACATTCTGGGAAAAAACATCTACTCTTTCTGGTTGGGAACACAACTAATATGCTATAATAGGGGAAAGGATTGGAAGGTGTAGTTTCACTTTGGAGGAAGTATGTTCTGCATGTACATTACTATGTCAGAAGAGGACCAGGGGTATGCTATGGGTGTGTTTAGCTGCCCTGACATACTCTTCGGTAGAGAATCTTTCATACACCTGTCTCCACTTCCTTCAGAGCTGAGGCTTGGTCTAAGTTATTCTGCAGGCCTCACTATGGAGCTGACCGCAAGACCGAAGATCAAGTATAATGAGAAAATCATTTAGTGTGGCTCGATGTTTGTATGAGTTCGCATGTGTTTCTGTGGGCTCAATGAGTGCTGTGTATCACTGCCAGAGCTCAGGCAAAACACAAACATGTCCGTGGAAAATTATCTCATCTTTGAAGTTTTCTTCATTGTTCACAAAACCTATGTGGATGCTAATTCTTCACAGCTGAAATTTGGGCAGTGGTCCTGAGGTCTTCTCCTTAGTAATTTCACAATGAAAGTCATTATTTACTGAAGACAGATTATACCACCCAAAGATCATCATGTGTCTCTCATTTAGTCTCTTCTCACAGTATTATGATTAGAATAAATGGCCCAGCTCCTCCTTGGAGCTGCCACACAGAGCACCAGGCTTTGGCACATTGAGCAAGAAAACATCATCTGTGCCTTCAGAGCAAAGTATGAGATGAATGACAAGCAGTTTTCAACAGGAGTAAAAACCACCTCTTTCAAACTAAATCACAAAGCTCCAATCAAGGCCCTTGATGACAAGTGAAATTAAATAAAACATGAGTGATGAAACACTGTAGTCTGTTTACGGTGAGCTAGCCCAGACAGCTGATAATTATTGTCCAAACAGCAACTTGGCAATTGGCAACCATACCCAGGACACAGAGCAGTGGTTAGTTAAAAATATAGGATCTTTGCATCTTTGAAGAAAGACTTCTGACAGGAGGAAATGATAACAGGAAAATCATGGAGCCCTTTGCGTGCACAGGTTGCCTGTAGGTCTAGATTCTGACTCCTCGATTTTTGCTTGCACATTCCTCTCTGTCGTGGTAATGCTGTTTACACTGTGCAATCCCAAAGCAAATGTCTCTGTCTGTTTTTTCCTGGGCTACCACCCACAGAACCTACAAAATCTGAAAACAAAGAAATGCAGATGCACATAATTTAAATAAGTTAAAAAATATGTTTTTATTATCTGCCTAGATTCTTACACTTAAAACAGTTTGGTTTGAGTTCTCTTCAGCCTCTTGTTTTCCCTGAATTAGAAAGCAATCCCGCAGAGAAGAAAGATAGTATTTAAAAAGGAAAACAAATTCCTGCAATGAATTTAAATAAAATTCTCATATAAAGAAACCAAAACACCAAAAAGAGGTCTTGAAGATGGCTTAACTGATTGGAGTTTCTGTTTCATTACCTATTCAAAAAGATTGAACTGATGATCTAAAGATAGTAAATACTAAAGATGGTGTGTACAGAATTCTGAATTTTATATTCGAGTATACTTCACTGTTTCTGATCACTACATAGTATTCTGTTGGTTGTATACGTGATTGATTTATTTATTCATTTCCTTATTGATAGACCTTTTGATTTTTACCCACGACCCTACAGAAAACAACTTCATACCGTTCTCCCTGGGAATCTGGATGAAAATTGTCACAGTACATGAACACAGGAACAGAATTGCTGAATTCTGGAGTACATGTATATTCTAATGCACTTACTTCTATGAGACGGCTCACCAAAATGTGTTCAGACATCCATCCTTACATTAGTTACTTTTCTAGAGTCAGTTGTTTGCAAGATAGTGGATTTAATACAGGATGAGTCCAAGTCACAACATTCACACACACAAGCCAAACGCAGGAAGAGTGCAGAACATCTAACTATGCACTGGAGACCCAAAAGATCCAATCAAGGACTGGGAGCCCACGGCAATGTCCCATGTACATCCGTATCTGCACTAAAAGGCTGAAGAGATCTATACTGAAACCAGGATATGATGCTCGCAGCAGAGATGAAGACCAGGGCTCCCCAAATTGAACAGCAGCCATCCCGGACTACAGCAAGGCCCCGAGCTCCTTCTGTCAGGAGAACCAGCCGCAGCAGAGCTTCTCCTGGGAAACAGCCAGCTGGTCTCTTCTGCTCCCGTTCTCCTGTATGTTGCATCGGCAACAATCCTCAGGTGGATCCTCTACGCCCAGAACCACACCAACTCAGTTCAGGTGGGCGCTCCTGCTCAAGTTGACCACCATAATAAATCCATCACAATCCTTAATCCATGGTGATTCTTAGTACCATACAACTTCGTATCATTTAACTTTCTAATTCTTGACAATTTGATAGGGAAAATGGTATTTATGGTTTGAATTTGGATCCCTCTGATTACTCTTGGGGGTGATTATATCATATACTCAAATACTTGAGAGAGACATCCTGAGAAGACTAAACTTTATTCTTCCCCTTGCTGTTTGGTCATGGCCATGGGAATAAATCCTAGCCAATGGAATGTTTGTGGGAATGAGATTAATATTAACATATATCTGAGAGAGTCTCAAACTCCTCCTTTTCCTGTTTCCTCCCTGCACAATTTGGAGGGTGTG